>CAHIKZ030000115.1:0-207500 GCA_903632075.3 Acanthosepion pharaonis
AAAATCTAAATAATCATAACCTGATCTGCTGTTAAACAGTAAGCTTATTTGCATAAAAATTGTTTTACAACGTAGTAATGAAGGAAACAGGTCTTGATTTTAATATTAAGTATATTTTTATCAGAATGTCTTTATCAATATTTACTCAGCTTGTTTATAATTTTTTTTTTTTTTTGGCAGTGTTTAACCCTCATGACCGAAAAAAAAATGGTGTGTAAAAAAGATGGTTATTTCCTTTGACACCACTATTACTATATACACTTTTGACTCTCTTGGTAGAGTTTATTTAAAAAAATTATAAAAATATGTGAACCAAGTACAAGGCAATATTTATTATTTACCTTTTATCTGAATACAAGGTTGGTATAAATGGAATAAACTTCCAGAAACCACAACTAATTTTAAAAAAGTGCTCAATACAGAGCAGATGAAATAATATTTTGTTAAAAAATTATAACATAAATATATCATAACATACTTAGGTTATAATTTTTAAATAAATATTATTTACTTTTTATAGAATTTTGTTATTTACCATTTTATAAGGAAATAAATTTGAAAAGAGATCTTTTTATTCAAAAATTTATGAAAAATTAAAAAGTTATAAAAATGTAAACCAGCAATATTTATTATTTACCATTTTATAAATACCTATGAAGACAAATTTCTTATTCATAATTTTATAAAAATATCAAATAACTATAAAACAAGAAAATTTGAATAAACACATGATTTTTTGGACATTATTTTCTTATCAGATGACCTTGTTTTAATTTCCCAACTTTTATAAATTTATGAATAAAAAATTTCTTTTCATATTTATTTCTTTATAAAATGGTAAGTACCGTATTTTCTGACTTACAAGATGCACCCTAATATTGGAACAAAATTTCTAACAAAAAAAAAAAAAATCCTCATACAACACATTCACCATGCGTCCCTTACATACTGGGATCATATTGTTTAGTTTACATTAAACACTCGTTCGATTTTGTATGGCAATGACATATTAGTCAAGAGCAGAAAGGCTCCCACCACTGCTAGTAAACAGAGCATGTTTAAGCTTGTGGATCCAGGAAGGTTTATAGTCTTGGAAATACTTGTAACAGCTAAGTACTGAGGTTACATCAAAATGCTGAATTAGATAGCTAACATTATAGTGTAAATGATTCAACAAACAAATCCACGTCCCTATCAGTCAAGCCAATTAGGTGACTGTCCAAGCTTACCTGAGCCTGGGCATTGCCTTGCATTCATATTGGAAGATGCACACATATTTTTCAGGGTATTTCTTAGGAAAAAAGTGCATCTTGTAAGCTAGAAAATACAGTAATAACTATTTCATTATAGTTGATTCACATATTTTTATGATTATGTAAATATAAAATTATTCTTGTAAATAAGCAATCTAATAAATAAATAGTGTTTAATATCTTTTTTCTCAAGAATAAAGAAAATTTATAAATTCCCTTTAACATGTTTGGGTTTTATTAAAATTTTAATCGTCACTTTTTAAAACAATAAAAAACATTGCCAAGTAAGTTAAAAGTATATCCAGTAATAGGGAATAACTGTCTTTGACAAACCGTTTTTTTTGTGGGAAGACTAAATTCCCTTTTTAAATGAAACATTTTTTTTCCTTCTGTCATGGGAAATATTAAACCACTGCTCACTCAATGACTTAGTTGTTTATGGAGTCCCTGGATTTATAACCAGTTATAAAATTGCATAAGATTGAACAAAAATAAAAATCCAACCAGTCAGTATTGTATATTGTAAGAAAAATTTGATTGTGATTAATTTTGAAGAAATAGAAAACAATCAAAATAAAGTGAAAAATAAAGAAAAATTTACAAACTAAAGTAGTACAGGGATCATTATTTGAAATTGTTTCTTCCATTTAATGTTCAGTAAAATACTGTACTGTATGAACATTTAGAAATAAATTAGGAATGTTAGAAATGGTGCAAAAGTTACAATAAAGCAATCTGAAGAAGGTTGGCACAAACCTATTACATGTGCAGTATGCCTGAAGTAGAATTCTTGGCGCAACTTTTCATTTAGCGATCACATTGTTGGAAAAGAAACCAGTTGTTAAGTGAGTAGTAGTTATATATATATATATATATATATATATATATATATATATATATATATAGATAAACCTAGTGAGCCAGACAAACCTACCTAGGTTTCATCTAAATGGATCGTCAGGGAAAGTCGGCTAAAGAGGCAAAGGGGAAAGCATATTTATAGGCGATAGCCAAAATTATACCATGTGACCAAAAAAGAAACACACAACACAAACACAAAACCACCTGGGTGAAACTTAGGTAGGTTTGTCTGACTCACTAGTTTTATCTAGGTTTGCCTACGGTTGTATTGAGCTCTTTTAGTTAGTTGTTTACTCATATCAGGGTTTTTTCTTTGGGCTTCAAACCTGTATCTGTGCGATTTTTTTTAGACAGACTTTCATGTTTGTAGCTCTTTCTTTTTTTAAAACCTTTTTTCCCCTCGAGATTGATTTGATTATTGGCAAATCAAAAATTCGAGGGTTTTTCGAAACAAGTATAGTTATCTATATTTGTGTATATATATATACATATTTGGTGTAGGTTTCATTGAAGTGCATCATTTTTTGTGGGAAGGGGATTTTTTTTTATTTTAAAGATAAGTCAATAAATAAGATAAACAAATAGAGTATTATACATTGATTCATTTAGACTTGTTTCATAGCCTTTGTTATTTTTGATTGATGTTTACTCTCTAGCCGTCTTCATCAATAAACAAAATACCTGTTTTATACAAACAAATCTAACTTTCATTTCATCAAAGATTAGATGCAAATTCACTTTCTCAGATACTAATTTTGTTTAGTGACAAGGAAAGCATTGATAGTTTTAAATTATCTTTATATAATGGACATCCAAAATTATCATTATATGTTAGACATCCGAGATCTATATTTGCTAAATATTAGTTTTACAATCAAGTCAAGCTTATTTGATTAGGAATTCAATCATGAATTTTAATTTTTATTGAATTGCCCAATATTAAATAGGAAAAAAAAAATGTGTATCAGAGGAATGTACACACTTTAAAGACAAACTTTATACTAAAAATTTGTTTCAAATGTTATACCCTCTCATTAAGATTGGCAGAAAATATTGGTTTGAATGAATCAATGTATAATAGTAACAATACCTTGTCTGTGAAATCCAGACAAAAACAGAAAGGAAAATTAGCATAAGAATAAACATGTATATACCAAATATTATCAAGGAATTCCTCACAACCTTCTTGACAAGTACCTCTAAACCAAAAAGAGTAGAGGGTACAGAAAATGTCACAGAAATGGTTTCCATGGAATTTTATGAATATGAAGCCATCTAGACGTTCCAAGTAAACTAATTACATTTCTGTAAAAGGTTCACCATTGTCTTCATTATGAAAGAAAGAACAGGATTAAAAAAAACTTATCCAAAGAACAAACAATGCATGCAATCAGAAATTGAAAATTTTTCTTAATCAGTCCAGCATTGAAAGTTCTGAAGCAGATGCTGACTGCAGAAAAATAAAGTGAAAAGTTTCAAATTAAGAACAGAGGATCTTGTAGGGCTGAATGCTTACGAGTTGGTAGGGTTTCATTTAAAATTTTGTAAACATTTCAATACAGAAAAAAAAAGCATTAAAAAAATAATACTGTATTTGACAGCAAATGATACACTTAAAAAAAATACAAAAACAGAACTTATTGAAGTTGATATCTCTAGGGTAATTTTATTCGAAGTGCTCATTAGCATAGTCCATGATTTTAGCTCAAATGTTACCACAGTCCATAATTTTAGTTCCACTGTTACCACAGTCCATAATTTTAGCTCAAATGTTACCATAGTCCATAATTTTAGCTCAAATTTTACTGTCGGTTATAATTTGCCCTCTGGTATTCATTTCTGCCTGATATGACTCCATAAATTATATATATTATTTACTCAAATGTCAAATAATATTTGACTGGATATTATTTACTCAAATGTCAAATAATATTTGACTGGATATTATTTACTCAAATGTCAATCATCATCATCTGTGTCCTTAAATCCTGTTCTTTTTTTGTTCATTCTCTTCAGTAACATTTTTTCAATTTCCTTCACTCTTGTATTTTAGTGGCTTTATTGCCTTGCTTGGGTTAAAATGATTACTGCAAAAAAAAAAAAAAATAAAAACATTATTTTTTTTTTTAATGTCTTATTTCGTGCACTCATAATGCCAAGTCCATTCCTTGTGCCTGGGGGCTACCAGGAGGGTGTGATGTGTTTATTTGATACACAGAGCCCTTCTTAATATGTTAACAGTGACAAGGAGAATGATCTTCTGGACTTCTTGTATTGTTTTCTGTCTGAATTTCTGGGATGAGGAATTATCATCAAATTTACATGTGAGCTAATGTCCTTGTCTTTGTTGTTATCCTGTTTTGGCCATCTTTCATCAGGTGTATATCAATCCATTTAACCTGCAGGGAATTCCAAACTGAACCTTTTATTTAATCTACAAGGGCAGATTGTTCTCATTCCACAGCTCATGTCTAGGGATTACTTGTTTAAGTTTTTATTTTTTAGTTATTGCTCACCCATTTTCATTGACTTCATGTACACTGCCTAGCTCAACGGGTAATTACTAAGTCACCAGATTCATGAACCAGTTCTTTAATTCACTAGGCTATTTATTGTCTTGTGTCCTTGTATCTTGGTGTTGCCAGAGATGTTTCAGAGTAAAAAACCCTTTTAGCACTGGTTTATTATTGCTGCTACTATTACTACCACCAATGTATACATATATATAGCTGGCCACTTATATTCTAGAATATCTGTCTACTAGGGTGGCTAGCCAATCCCTATTGCAGAGGTTTGCTCAGGCGCATTTGTGTTTATTCAACACCCACAGAGCCCACCTGTGGTTTATACTGCAACTATGCTGAGCAGACCTTAGTTACAGTTTCTGGGAAAGAGTGTGTTATCTAGAATGATCAACAATCTGAACAACACCAGCACGCTCAAACCCGCAGTCACGATGACTTGTGACTTCGTACTAGCACAGCTATCGACGGCCTCAAATGTTCCGTCTACTCAATTTCACTCACAAGGCTTGGGTCAAACCTGCAGTATGGTTTTCAGGCACTTTCCAAAGGTGCTGGGATTGACCCCTCCAGACCAATAACATCAGGTAGTCTCCTTCATGACAAAACGACCAGGGTGAGACTCGAACCCTGTTCTTATGGTCAGAATGCAAGTGTTCTAACCACTCAGCCATATGCTCATGCTACCAATACTATAAAAGGAAATGTACTTTTTGCTGGTGGAACTCTCTTCCGGCCTCTGGCTTTCTAGTAAAGTTTGATTTTCAAAAATTTAAATGTAATGTCAATTGTTATCTACCGTTTTCTTGATTCCTGTTCTTTTATTCTCATTCTTTAATAATGTTTATCTTTTTTCTTATTCTTCCCTTTTGTTTCTTAATGGCTTTACTGCCTTGCTTGGGGGTGGGGAATGATTAAAATCTAAGTACTAGTGATATTCCCAGTACTAGCTGATCCATTATATTTAAATGTTCCTCAACACACTTCCTCTACATCACACTTCTTCTTCATCGGTTGTTTTTGTTTATCATGCAGGTGTGGGAGCATTGTCACATGAGTGGGCCCTCTCCAGGTAACTGGCTAGATGCACACATGTCAGTTCTCACTCCAGATCTCCAAATGCATCTGTCATGAGGATCAAGTACAGTGAGCTTCCACTCTCTGAGATCATGTTCTGTCAGCTCCCTCCATGACATCTTGAGCCTCCCAGGCACTTGCTTAACTTTAACCTGAAAGTCATGGGTGCACTTGATTGCACTGATGGAACGCTTCACATGTCCATATCAGCAAAGCCTTCTCTCTCTCTCTCTCTCTCTCTCTCTCTCAGAATGAGGTCAAGATCCTCAATGCCAAGCCACACCAACAACTCACTTGTTCATATAGGGGCCACATCCTCTGGCTTGATGTTACAGATCTGTCTGGAGGCTTGGCCTGGTCATGGGCCTGGTCTCACTTGCATGGAACATCACTGTCCAACCACAAGTACCGTAAATGTGGCCACATGTTCTGTGTGAGAGTTGGTGAGAAGAGAGGACTGAGAGCAGTTCGTTGAACTTCCTCCAGACATTTTTTTACCCATATTATGGTTGCAAGGTTTCAGCCACCTGCCGCAGAGAATATGTTCCCTAGGTAGCTGTCCTTGATCAGTCACTCCTGTCTGTAAGCAGTCACTCCTGTCATTAATCAGACACTCCTGTTGTTAATCGGACACTCCTGTCATTAATCGGACCCTTCTGTCATTAATCAGACCTTTCTGTCATTAATCGGACTCTTCTGTCGTTAATCAAACCCTCCTGTCATTTAATCGGACACTCCTGTCATTAATCAGTTAGAAACCAGCGAAAAAAGAGATATGACTGAAAAGAAGTAATAGTAATGCTAAAACTGAATTTCCATTTATCTTCAACTGTAATGGAAGCTTAATTTTCATTAAATCTTTTCTGCTTTGTTTTCTCTTGTAATTTTTATGATTTCAATCTTGTCAGATATTTTCATTATTGGACTTTCTTATTTTATGCCCAACTCTACTGTTAACTTGCTTTTTACATACAATAAGATATTTTTTTATAGTTAAACTACTTTTACAATGTTTTTATAAAAAATACACTGATAGTTTGCTTTAAACATTACATGATTAAATACACTAAACCATTTCTTCAGAATATGTCCTGCTGATATAGGGTTTGGTTTGGTTTATGGCACATTAACTGCAATAGGTTATTTAATGCCAACAATTTTTATTGCTGGTAATTTTTTTTTTTTTCAAAATGTATTTCTGGTAATATTATTTTCTTCAAAAAATCTATTTCTGGGAATATTTTTCCTACAAAAAATGTATAGCCGGTAATATTTTTTCAAAAAATGTATAGCTATTTGTACTGCTGGTAATATTTTTTTTTTTTAAAGTATTGTTGATAATAATTTTTCCTTCAAAAAATTATTGCTGGTAATAATTTCTTTACAAAGTATTTCTGGTATTAAAACCTATTCTTACACTTTCATATTTAGACCCAAGTTTGGGTGTTAACGATTTACCACCCCAAGTCAGTGTAGACTTGGGAACACCAGCAATTAAGAAGTGGTTCCACACTCCTCAAAACCTCCTGATCAGAGGCCTTGCTGCTGGATGTAGTTTATCATCATACCCAGGATGGTGCTAAAATAGGGGATGTGTCTTATATGCTTATGTGTCTTTTATGCCATCAAATACAGTACCTTGATAGGTTTTGAAGAAAATTTTTTAATATTTTTAAAAATTGCTAAGTGAAGTAAAAGGCCAATTTTTTAATAGAATTTCTCAAAATAAAATTAAGTGACTTATTAATGACAAAATTTGAATAGATTTTTTTGTTTTTTTAATAGGATAGGATATCAAAAGTAGACATTTATGGAGTTGACATCGTTATCTTATTAAATATTTACTAAGTTTTGCTTAGTCTGGTACATGGCCATGGGAGGAGAATAGTCAGATTATGTTGCATTAATCTTCCAAATGGAGAAGGTCTGGACCTCTCATATAAGCTGAGAATATGCAATTGTCTCAGTCTCAAGACAAGTCCAAAATACTATGAAATTTTGTTTGGCACAAAGCCATAATGGTGACAGGAAAATTGCACTGAGGCAATCATCTAAGTGTAGAAGCATTCAAAAACGAAGTTTTTGTTTGCGCTTGAACATTGGCACCAAAGAGAAATATGTCATCAATAATAATCTGTAAACTTTGTAAAGAAAACTACTGTTGCTGAAAATTAAAAAAAAGTATTTGAGACTTTTACTTACATAAATAACAGCTATAAAGAATATTTGGTTTATAAATCATTTGCCGCCAAAACGGAAATAAAAATACCAAAAATGAATATTTCTTTGCTCAGATTTAGCTTAGTGTTTTGACCAATTTATTCACCAACCGTCATCAGGTAACAGAAGTAAAAACTAAAAGAATACATATTAGTCAGTTCCAAATCAGTCAGCTTATTGCACTGGTCCCTTCCTCTTGAAGCCATTTGGTCCCATGATAATGATCACTTCTATATACAGTGCAAATCTGGATACAAGCTCAATGTCAAGCTCAGATTTAAACTAAGAGATGTATATTTTTGTAAGTATGTTTTGGTAATCTGTAATTTACTAGCATCAATTAAATATATATGACATGTATATGCAGGCAGGAAAATAAAATTACCAACCCTAGGAATTCAAGCAACACAAAAACTAACCAGACATATGAAGAATTTCTCAGGTTAATATGAAGGAGACCAGTCATAAAAATGAAGATTACTGATTCAATCTAGGGTAAATGTATGTAAGCAAAAAGTTAGAGGCTCAGTGTCTTTTCTCAGAAAGAGATGGAGGAGGATGAGAGAGAGAGTGAGCATGTTGACACCTTTTCTGGCAATTGCTTAACAATCATTACATTTGAGTGTGTACCTTATATGGGACAGAAAAATTCCTTTAATTTAAAGGGTTTTTTTTTTGTATAGAGTTAAATAAAAAGTAACATTGAATAAGAGAGTTTTAGGTTCCATGATTTCATTTACATTATATATGTTCCACCATATGGCGGAAATGTTTTTCTGGAAGAAGATAGTCAGAAAGTGATGAAATCCTTCAACAGTCAGAAAGCTGCCCACACATACACTTATAATTTAGGTACAGAAATACTAGAATCATTGGTAATTTATCATCTTTTGTATCGTCGAGGATTACGACTCTCCACAACTTCCCATCTTTCATTTCTCCAAGTAACTTTTTCCCTTTACTGCTCCTCTTTATCTGTTCTTTCCATCAATTCACACAAACTATTTTCCCACTGCTTCTCTTGCCTTCAGTAGGTCCTGTGAGTGTTAAATTCTCCAAACCTTCTTTCCACATCATGTGTCCCAGAAATCTCAGCTGTCTCTTTATAATTGTTAGAGGCAGTTTTTCCATGTAACTTCCTCATTGATCACATGTTCTGTCCATGGTATTCTCAGCATTCATCAGTGGAATCTTTCTTTTCTCACTTTAAGTCTCTTCTTCATCTATGAAGAGATCGTCCATACATTTACTGCTATATAGATTAGATATTATATAGCACTCTTTTTTTTGTTTCTAAGGACATTTCCTATTTCTCATTACTTTAGTGATCATGGCTCTCCACAACTTTCTGTCGTTTGTTGCTTAACTCTTTGAGCCCTGACCTCCACTTTACTGGCAGTCGAGAAAAATGACATAATGCCCAGTCACTGGTTGAATGGTGGGTAAACACTTGTAACTATTTTAACATCTACCTTGAAACATTACATACCAATTATTTGCAAACTTTGACTCAGGAGCACAAGCAGAATGGTTAAAATTGTTCAGGAAGGGGCAAAGGTTAAAGTAGCTTTTTGATTTTTCATCATCTTTGTCCTTGCTCTGCTATCCATTCATTCCAAGTTATTCTATTTCATTTACTTCTTTTGTCTTTAGTATGACCTGTGTGTGTCAAATTCTCCCAGCTCTCTTTTCTTATTTTGTGTCCTAGAAATTTCATCTCTTTCTGATTGCAAGTATCAGATTCCTTGTAATTACTATTTTCCCTTAAAACTTCCCCATTGCTTACATACTCTGTCCATGGTATTCTTAGCATTTATCAGTAGAACCACACTTGTCACTTGAAGTTTCTTCTTCCTCTATGAAGAGATTGTCCAACACTGACTGACATATAGGAGATTAGATATTACAGAGCAGAAAGGCATCTTTTTGCTATTTCTATGAACTTTTGAATTTCTGCATCACACTTTCCATCCTTTGTTGCTACATAACCCAGATAGTTAAATTTCTGCACTTGATTGATTTTGATGGCCACAATATGCACTGTCACTCTTGCATTCTGTCTTCTTATAATTAACAGTTAGTCCTTTCTTCTTGCTTTCCTTTACTGCCTTGTCTAATAGTTCTTTCAGTTTTTCAGTTATACTTATCAGGTTTCTGGTTCCTCCTAAAGTCTTTTTCTTCTCTTTCACTCCCAGTAGCCACTTGCACCTTAGTGGGGTTATCACCTTGCTTGGGGTGAATTGATTAAAAATGTTCTTAGGATTGTCATGTTCTATCAGTTAGATACATCCAGTGAGTAAATACATCCTTGTTGTTGCTGCTCTCTTTCTATTTTTGTCTATTCACCAAACTCATTCCCCATCTGCATGCTAGATGTTTATTCTCCGTAGAAATTATAAAGTACGTGAATATCTTTACTAGTTAATTCTTCTTGGGGTAATGTTTTCTATGGACACAAAGTAGAAAGATTCTATTGAATCAATTGCTATGTCTGCTGCTAGAAAAATTGGTTCACTGTGTCATGCTAGACAATTTTTCTTGCCAGAATCTATTTTACAGGTTTATAAGTCTACCATTCATCCATGCATTGAATATTGCTGCCACAACAGATCAGGCACTTCTGCTATGTATTTAGAGATTATTGATAAAAAAAAAAAAAAGAATCTGCAATGCTGTCAGTCCTGACCTGGCATCTCAGCTCCAGTTCCTTTCCCCTCACTGTAACATAGCTTCCCTCTGTCTTTTCTATAGATACTTTCATGATAATTGTTCTGATGAACTTTCTGGCGCCTAGACTTTCTGAATTTAAGTGCAATACTAGATTGGTGGCAAGCTCTCATCATTTTACAGTTGAAATGACTAGATATACCTCTATGTTATATTTAGACATTTATAAGTTCTATGCTAATAGTTATCTTCTGTTGCACTTCTTGCTTGTGGGACTCTCTTCCACCTTTTTGCTTCCCAGTCAAATTTGATCTTCAAAGATTTAAATACAATATCAGTTGTTATCTTCTGTCCTAATTTTAGTTTTCTCTCCTTAATGTTTTTTTTTTCTCATATTGTTTTTCGTTCATAAACCTCTTGTGTCTTAGTGGCTTTATTGCCTTAATTGAGATAAAATAATAAAAAAAAAATCAAGCTTTCAAGTAGCTCTTCATGTAAAACCTTATCAAAATGCCTCTATAATCTATGAAATATAGATATAGGGTTCCCTTCATTTGAATTGGTCATAAAAATAGTATCCTGAACAAAACCACACTGTTCTTGCTCTATTTCTGGTTTAATTCTGCTGCAAGCTCTGCTAAATTATAATGATTAGTTATGCAGCTCATCAAATTGATTATTTGATGGAGCTTGTATCCAAGGGTTTCTTTGGCAGCATTTTGAAGATAACTCTGATGTCTTCTGGTATTTCTCCATTATCATATATTTTGTTTATCATTTGGTAACATTATTGATTCTGAAATGGTCTCACACTGTCAGCATTTCTATTAAAGTCTCATCTGATCTTATTACTTTGTTCCTCTTCAACTTGGCTAGTGCTCATCTCAGATTTTAATACTATCAATCCTTCTATGGTTTACATGTTACAAGTTTCTTTTGAGTATGTGAGTAAGTTAGCGAAAATAGAGAAATTGGTAAACCATTTTCAAATTCTGGTTGAGTTCATTATGTTCCCTTACACACAAATACACTTGGGAAAGATGAGCACCCATCTCTTCTCTCAACCTATAGGTTAAAGAGCAGGTTACACTGAGCTCTTGCTTTAAAAGGCGGTAACTAGTCTAGGAGAAAGAAAACTCTGAATTCAAAACCAGCCTGGAGAGGGATGAGCTCCATAAAGCTATTTTGCTTTAGACATGCCATTACTGCTACAGCTGCAGTACATCTGGTGCCTCTGGTGGGTAATGAAATTTGTAATGAAATTTCAAAACTCTGGTGTCAAGGAATAGCTCTCTAATATCTTTGTTCCATCTTTCTAATATCTTTTCATTTTTTTTCATTATGACTGTCCCCTTTTTAGATAATTTATATTTTTTCTTTTTTTTTTTAATAATTTAACACCAAGCAAGGCAATAAAGCCACTAGGATGCAAGAGGCGACTGAAAGTGAAAGAAAATGAGAAACATTGGCGAGGAGAAAGGAAAATAAAGGAACAAGATTCAGAAAAACAGAAGATGGTGATTGATGTTGCATTTAATTTTCTGAAAATCATAGTTTGCAGGAAGAGAGTTTCTCAGTAAAGAAGTGCAAGAGAAGGAACTATTAGCATAGAACTGACTGAAGCTGTCAGGTCAGGACCAATAACTTTACAGATTCTGCTTTGGATTTTATCTAGAATCACAAGATATATAGTAGGAGCACCAGACCAGATGTGGAAGCAATATTCAATGTTGGGACGACTGATAGATGTATAACTGTGCAAAATTGGATTCAGGCAAGAAAAATGGTCTGATATAACACAGTGAACTAACTTTCTTAGCAGCAGACTGTATTCTGCATTTTTCTATCTTTGCAGACTTCTTGTTGAATCATTCCTCTTTGGCTTCCTTGCATTACTTTCTGTACATCTATACCATTTCTTGGCATTATCACAGTCCCTCTTTAGCTTTATAACTTTTATATCTACTTCTTATTTTCCTTTTGTTTCTCTCTTCCCTTGGGTTGACTTCTTTTGCTATCATCATTTGTGTTTCCCTTTGAATTACTGATGACTTCAAAAGTTTTATATTTGTTCTTAATTACATCTGCATTTGTTTGCATGCAAATTAAGTCATTCTAGAAAAAGTTGTGTTGTAGGGGATGTTTTAGGTTTCTTTATTTTTTGTAGTTTACTCTCAGTGGATACATGTAGCTGGTGATGGATCTCTGGGTGATGTGATGGCTAACGGCTTGGAATGAGAAATCAAAATTGAAATTCCAGTCGAGTCTGTTACATTTACTTATGCACAAATACCCTTAAGAATGGTATTAATCCATTTATTCTCTCCCCATCTATGGGTAAACAGCAGCACAGACTGAGCATTCCAACCTTGGTTGGCAACCAGTCTAGTAGAAGAAAAACTGAATTAAAACCAGCTTGGAGAGGATTGGGTTCTGTCAAGCTATCTTGCCAAAAACACGAGTGCTGCCAGGGTTATGGGATGTGAGATTGGATAGTAGACGTGATTAGGAGGTGATTTGTGCCACATTTGGGCATGAGTCACTAACAAGAGTGTCTGACATCAATCTTAATGCAATTTTTCTCTTATATATATATATATATATATATATATATATATTAGGAAAATCTATGACAAAGAGGAAAATTTTTTTCATGTGATGCATTTCATCCTTTCAAACTTCAGTGGACTAAAGTGATGCTGACAATGATGTGATTACACATGCACATAAACAAGAAGGGAGACTTAAAATTTTCCAGATATCTAAAAACATATATATCTTTTTCCCACACATACACACATATAAGAAAAAATGTATCACTCAGCATATGTATGTGTATCACTGATACTGGGTACTTTCCACTAAGTACTGCACATATAAAATAAAATATGTATATTTATGTATATATATTATTTCATGGTACTTAGTGGAAAGTACTCAATATCAGTGACAGAGCTAACATAATAAGTTGTATGAATATGAGTTTGTGATCCTGGGTTTCATGTTTTTGCCATCATCAGACAAACTGATGATTGCAAAAGCATGAAACCTAGGGTCACAAACTCATATTCATACAACTTATTTTATATATATATAAAACTCTGAATTTATTTTATTTTCTAAGAGTTTTTGCAAACACACACACGCATATATATATATATATATATATAGTTAGTTAGTTAGTTTATGAAAAACTAGGTAATCCGTATGGGTAAACCTAAAATCCAGAGAGCTCAATGTAAATTCAGAGCAAATAATTTAAATAAAAACAGACCACTTTAAGGTTCCATGTAATAAATTATTTCACCAGTGGCTTTATTGTATTTTTTTTTTTTTTTTTACAAAATACATTTTATAATGGTGAAATTATATTTTAAAAATTATTTTAACTTTAATATAACCTACCTGGTGAGCTTGAGCAAATGGATTGTGAAGCAGTGTTTGGTAGAGATGGCAAAAAGAGAAAAGTTATTAAGAGCTACAAAGGACAAGAAATTGTGGAGAGCCATTATTGCCAATGTCCTGAAGAGATGTAGTACATAGAATAATAATAATATACTGCATAGTCTCTAACATAGTATAAATTGCAAATTCAATCAATGATTAGCATATCTTATATAGAGTATAATTATGATTATCAGCTAATAATTCAATAGATTTATCTGACCCTCAGATCCTGATGACTGATGTATTCATGAAACTCTGAAGTTGGCTGAAAGATAAGTTGACTGAACTTTTATTAATTTATTGACTATATATATATATATATATATATATATAAAAAACAGTCAACCTCAAAATTAAGCAAATCCTGAATTTTACTTAATTCAATTATGACTACAGTAAAATCTCATATTAATTAACAAAAATGTGATATTACTTATAAGTCCCTAAAAATAACCGGTATTACAAGTTTATAAAAATTTAGTATTAACAATTGGATTCTAAAAAAATCTTGTATTATGGTTTCTACCATTAATGCCTACCATTCCCAAAATAGGCATTAATTAATAATTAACCAAATCCACGTCTTATAAACATTTCTCTTAATAATAGTTTAAAAGTAATTCAGCAGGCTGTGTTTATTTATGGTAACTGGGTTTTTAGCAATTGCCTTATTCAGTTTCTGTCATTCAATACTAGGCTTCTGAAAAATGGCACTTTTATCATGGTTGCCATGAACATTTTGAAAATAAAAACACAATTTTCCTTCTTTACTTTATTTTGCTTTTATTGTACCTACAAATGTGTTAGATCATTTTGCCGCAACTCATATATATATATATATATATATATATATATATATATATAAATTACAATTAATGAAATCCAAACGATTTACCTCATACAGATGATCATTTCATCCATGGGATAGTAGTTTTTCCAGGACTTATCAATACAAATACATTTATTAAAATCTAATAATCTAGTAAATGTATTTGCATTGATAAATCCAGGGAAAAACTCATTTCCTATGGACAAAAAGATCATCTGTGTCAAGTAAAAAATCATTTGGATCTCATTAATTGTAATTAACTTATATGCTCTATAATAAAAATTATATTGAACTGTCTTTTGTGGATCAGTTTTAATATTTTATATTAATGGGATCTACTTGGATTACTTACCTATGGATTTATATATATAAATGGTGGTGGTCTCTCCTGTTGTATTCAATGTATGAGGGTCAAGCAGCTCAGTTCCTAGGAACCGACAGTCTGACACAAGCATATATGATTTGATTAAAGTGGTGAGGGCTTTGTGCAGAACTAACCACACTTTTTGAAGGGCTGAATACAGGGACCTGATGCGCTAAATTGCCACAAGGTCATCAAATGATCCTCCACAGATTTTGAATTCAGAGTTGTCCTTCTCTTAGACTAGTTGCCATCCAAGGCTATAGAACCCAGTCTGTCCTGCTATTTACCCATGGCTGGGGGAGAAGAAAACGATTCATACCTTTCCCAAGGATATTAGCATGTAAGTTAATGTAACGGATTCGACTGGAATTCAAACTTGGCTCTCCAATTGTTCAATCCAAGCCACTATCCACTACTCCACCATGTCTATATATATATATATATATATATACACACACACACATGTATATATATATATATATATATGTGTGTGTTTGTATGTGTATATATATATATATATATGTGTGTGTGTTTGTGTGTATACATACATACATACATATACATATATATCAAATATGTGGTGCAGTTCAATTTATATTACAATGAATCATTCATACAAAAAGTAAATTAGTAAAGTTAATCATATAAAATAATGAAATCCCTTTGCTAACAAAATTTTAAAGATGCATTAATCTACTAAACACTCGATGAATGTTATGATCCTTGATTTTTAAAATTATAAGCTGTATAAGGTCTTTCTTAAATACACAAGTACTTTTGACTATACATTCAGTCATCTTCAGGCATGTAAAATTATTTTGTCACATTAACTGATAAACTCCTACAAAAAAAAAAAATTCTCAAATTGCTATATTTGTAAAAAATGCATTTGCTTAAATTTTCTTAGTGTTGCGACTGCACGCTCTAAAAGTTTGTATCTGTTATCAATAACACATTTAAGAAAAACATTTTGATTCGCATTATATTTTTATCTTGTTGCTACCTGAATTTTACCAAAAACTAAATAATTTCCATGACTGAATGTACAGTTGAAAGTACTTGCATATTTAAGAATGACCTTATACAGCTTATAGTTTTAAAAAGCAAGGATCATGACATTCATCAAGTGATTAGTAGGTTAATGCATCTTTAAAAATTTTGTTAGCAATGGGATTTCACCATTTTATATCATTAACTTTACTAATTTACTTTTTATATGAATGATTCATTATATTATATATATATATATATATATATATAGGATTAATACAAATAAAATTTGGTACTTAGCTGATTGATGTTATATTCAGCATCTTGACTCTAAAGCACTCTAAAGTTTCATAGCTTAACTTGTTTGTAATTGTTCAATCCACTCTTCAGGTAGTTTCAGCAATTAACTGACATTTTTCTCATTATGCATTTTCTTTATAGTAATTTTGATGATGTCATCAGTTTATGTGCTACTTGTGATGCTCTTATCATTGATGTTAGGTTGATTTTTCTCCTTTTGTGTGTCTGTGTGTGTGCATGTCAAATATTATGGCTATTTCTCCTTTTCATCATTTTCTTGTCTCCTGATACTCTCCCCCTATATTTGCCTGGATATGTGTGTGCACATCTTTACATGTGTGTGTGTGTGTGTGTGCATAAAGTTGGATGAGAAGCCAGCAGAAATGGTAAATATTCACAATTTGGAAAACATTTTACTTTCATATATTCTGACAATTATTTGACTTTATCAGAAAAGATTTTTATTTCCCAAGAAAAAATAAAAATCTACATTATTTACCTGAGAAGAAGAGAAATTATTTACATTATTTGAACTATTGTCCTCATCTTTGTTATGATATTTATTACAATGTTTCGGCTGTTGTATGCTCTGGCCTTCTTCAGGTGGTTGGAATGCCGAAACGTAATAAATATGGTGACAAAGATGAGGACAATAGTCCGAATAATGTAAATAATGTACATAATACCTCATCTCAGAAATATAGACAGATACTGAAGAAGAGAAATGTTTGCTACTCTTTAATAAAACTGTAAGATATTATTTTTAAGGTTTAAAAAATACAACATTTCACTTTGATTAAGAAAAGAAATGTCTGCAATATTCTCTTTCATTTATTTGAAAAAGGAATTGTAAAACAAATTAACCATTAAAAATAAATAAATAAAATATATATATTTTATAATAAAAGTCATTCAGTACAATGCTCAAGGGAATGCACAGTGGAGTAATGGTTAGTGACTCAAACTGAGGAATCAGAGAGCCGAGTTCGAATTCCTGTCAAGTCCATTACATTCACTTACATGCTAATATTTTTGGAAAAGGTATGAATCCATCTTTTCCTCCTAGTTATGGGTAAATAGCAGGACAAACTGGGCCCTATAACCTTGGTTGGCAACCAGTCTAAGAGAAGAAAACTCTGAATTCAAAACCTCCTGCTACCTTGTAGGTCCTGCCTTCTTAGGCAAAGGCTAAAAGATGGTGACTTAAAAAACAAATCTACTTGCATGTCATCTCAGAGAAAGGATCTGCCCCCCCACCCCCCACTAGTGTGACAGAAAATAATGGGCTGAGTATAATGGTTCAAATAAACAAAAATGCCTAGGTCACAGCATAGCACTTTGGAGCTTGCTGATTTTACACCATTCACCCTTGAGTCTAAGACCCACGGTATTTTTTATCAGTGGTTCTCAACTAGGGTGCATATGGACCCTGGGATTCATGTAACATTACTAGGAATCCACAGTAATATTTTAGTGGTTCACAGAGCAATTTCATTTCGAAATGATTGTTACAACTGAGAATTGGAATTTCTACAGTAATTTACAC
Source organism: Acanthosepion pharaonis (assembly GCA_903632075.3). Classification (NCBI taxonomy): domain Eukaryota; kingdom Metazoa; phylum Mollusca; class Cephalopoda; order Sepiida; family Sepiidae; genus Acanthosepion; species Acanthosepion pharaonis. The sequence continues at coordinate 18,077 of CAHIKZ030000115.1, forward strand.
CATATTAAAATACCAAAAATAGAAAAACAGCTTTAAAGCTAGCAGAAAATGAAATCAAATGATGTAATTTAGTGTCCCTTTTACTCTACTTGAGGTTTGGATTGTAAAAGTTGAATAAAATCTGACGATATATAAAGGAAAATTATATAAAGATTATAATTTATTATATAAATTAATTTAATATATTAATAGTAATATTAATTTTAAATAATAATAAAATATCTATGGAGTGGAATATAAAAACTCTTAGAGTAGCATCAACTACAGGGATCTCATTGAATAAATCAGTATTTTTTAAGATTTATTAATTACTCACATATTTTAAAATGGTTTATTATGAGTTATTTTACAAGCGTACACAAATGTTCTATAAAATTTAGTTGTCAAATACAAATTTATTTTCATTAAATTAGTTTTATTTCAAAATACAGCATATACATTTACTATTTCTATAATACAATTCTTAAACTTATCTATTAGTAAAAAATAAAATAAGCTTCTTTTTCATCAAATCGTTATGGAGGTCTACCAAAAGAATTAAGAGTAAAAGTGGTCCATGGGTAAAAAAAAGTTGAGAACCACTGCTTTAGACAACAACAAGGCTCAACAGTCACTTTAGGTAGAGGGTTACTGTTAAAATAGTAATGATGAATGAGGTGCATGATATAAATGGAAGGAAGTGAGGATAAGGAGGATAGATAAAGTTGGTTTTATTCCAGATTTAATTCAGTTAGCTTGATAATGTTTTTATTAATAACTATTTTTCATGTACATCAATTGTTATTCCATGAAAATGAAATACTTGTTAAATCGAAGAAATGTAGACATTTGGCATCTACCATTTCGGAAGAAAAGAACTAAGAAGAAATGCAACAACAAAAAATTTTTTTGTCAAATAAAATTCTTTGGGATAACTTTGACATATGTATCTTGAAAACATTTAATTTTTTTCTAAATTAGAAGACCTAGTTACCAAAGGCCTTATATATATATATATATATATATATATATATATATATATGTATGTATGTAAGCAATTATATGGATATAGATCCGACAGTATGAAAAAAATATACTGAAAAAACAAACAAAAATCCTAATATGCAATTATGCTGTTTTAATGTTAAATAATGTCAAAAATTTGAGTATTTCAAATGAAATACCATCTTCAGGACATATTCGCCCCAAAAACATAATTAACATAATCATATTTAAATGGAACGCTGATCTTATAAAAGATTTCAGTTATCTGTTTGGATTTGTCTTGCTTTTATGTCCATCATCTTTTTCATGTTGAATTGAATATGGTCTATGTTAATTATGTTTTATGAATATGTCCTGAAGATGGTCTATTAGACCGAAACGTCTGACGTTGACATTATATTAACATTAAAACAGCATAATTGCATATTAAGATTTTTGTTTGTTTTTTCCGTATATTTTTCTTTATATATGTGTGTGTGTGTGTGTATTATATATATATATATATATATATATATATATATATATATATATATATATATATATATATACAAGGCCAGTTCTAGGGTTACTGGCACCCCAGGCAAGCTGAGCTTTGGTGCCCTTACAAGCATAATTTTTTTTTAAATTTTCACTAGGAGAAACTGTAAAAGTAAAATAATGCCCACTCATTCATTTTTCTTTGAAGGTGTTTGATCATGACACCATGACAGAAAAAATTAATAATCAAATTCCCAAAAATTTTTCTCAAGAAATTTAATATTTTCTTCTTTTATTTATTATTTTTCACATTTTTTCCTTTTGTCTGGAAGATCCCAAACACATAACATGGCGGCATGATAGCACCCCAGGCAACTACTCAAGTTGCCAGTACCCTGAGCTGGCCCTGTACATATATGTTTCTTTTCTCAGATTGAGTATATCTATAGAGGAGATAAAATGAATGAAAAGACAAAAGGAAAATTATACTTAGTTTTCAGCTGACGCATTTCATAATCTGACAAAATGTGTCAGTTAAAAAGTTTGGCTGTTAAAACCTAGATTATGTCATATAGCATCTTCAAAAGGAAAATTTATAAATTTAAAGACACTTATAAATATTCAACAGGTTAGGGTCTAAATGCCTAGACATTTCAGTTAACCTGATGAATCTTTATGAGTGTTGATAAATTTACAAATTTTGAGTAATTGTCAAATACATACTTGTTGCAAAATAAAACTATCACATTTGGCTTGATAAAGTCCATCAGATGATAAAATGTGCCGACTAAAAACTAAGTATAGTTTTCTTCTGGTCTTTCCATTCATATATATATATATATATATATATATATATATATATATTATTTTTAAGACATTTTTATGTTTATGCATTCTTTATATATATATATATAGTTTTCAGCTATGCTATATTTATGGCTAAAAGTGCTCAATATCAGAGACAGAGCATATGTAAATATAAAAGTTCACAGAAACAATTGTGTTCAAACATGAAACAGACTGTCGCTGCTCGGTGTTGACTTCAGTGTCCACTTTCACATTATATGTCAATATATGAAAAAAAGCTCAAAAGACCCATCTTTTGACTGAAAAAATTTGGTGGACACACCACTTGTCAGGGTCAGATAAATTGAGTAGTATATCTGTGAAATATAGAAATCAAGATAAATCAAGCAGTGTATCATCCAAAAGATAAGTGTTAGGAATTTTTCTTAATATGCTGACTATTTTTTGTAGGCTGACATGTTTTGTTAGGTGTTATCTCTCTCTCTCTCTCTCTAGATATATATATATATATATATATATATATATAGTTTGATAATTAGTATGGATAATTCCAAAGAGGATATACATTCAAAGAGAGCTCAATGTAAGAACAGAGCAAATAATAATGATGAAAACGGATACTTTAGAAATCCATGGTAATATTTTATGAAATTGAATCGATAGTGTCTCATCAGACCAAACAATTTCATATCATATATATATTAATTTTACTTATATTTTATATTGACTCTGATTTGCATATTTTTTTATATTTTACATTAAGTACTGTCTTTATAGCATCTCTGTTTGCTTTTAGTATACAATATAATCATAACTTTCTACCATCTGCATGGTGCTTTATGGCACACAAAACCTTATATAGTGTCTATCAAGAAATCTTAATAAAGAAAATGATTTCTTAAGCAGAGTGCATAGGCTGATAGATGTAATGTACATTTTAAATATAAAAAGGAGACATCTATTTTAAATATGAGTATCCACTAAAAAGGCTTTAAGTAACAAAAATGTAAATGTAATAAAAATGTTGGATTAAAACTAAATCCATTAATTTTTAGAATTATCTAAAGAATTAATGGATTAATTTTTAATCCAACGTTTTTTTATATATTTATATAAACAAAGTAATTATTTCATATTTTAGATAATGTATATATTTTTATATAAGTGAAATAACTATTTACTAAATTCAGGTTAGTTTGGCACAAGGTCACAAAGAGGAGTTACTCAGAGAAGATCAAGCTCTTTTTACTCCCAACAGCCAGCTACTTATCACTCTCTAGCAGATTCCACAGATAACATGTATATCTGTCTCTTTATGCATGCGTTTCAAATTTGAGAAAATCTAAGTAAAAGGTTTGACAAATGAATGCAGGTTTTTAATTTTGCTGTTTATTTGTTTTTTGTTTTGTGTGTGTGTGTGTGTGTGTGTGTGTGTGAAATTCTGGGCTAAAAATTTAAAGAAATAGAAAGTCCTTTTCTGAACAAGAAATTATAAGTCTAGTTGCAGAAACCAAACAAAAAAACAGGTGACTCTCTCCAGGTCATCAATATTAAAAATAAAAAGTAAATGAATATAAAAAAAAGTGTATTCAGCCAATGGTAAATAAATATATAAAAAAAAGTCTATTCAGCCAATGGTAAATAAATATATAAAAAAAAAGTCTATTCAGCCAATGGCAAATAAATATAAAAAAAATAAACAGTACATCACATGACCCTTTCAATCCAATGGTCATCTATATAAAAATAAGCAATACATAACCTTGTCCAGCCAATAGACATCTACATAAAAAATACTGATACACAAAACTTTAAGTCATGGAAAGCAACATATGAATATTGTTTTATTTATATTTTATATTGGCCCTCTTTTGTATATATTTTGTATTTTATATTGAGCATTGTTTTTACAGTATCCATGATTGCCTTTATTATACAATAATCATAATTTTCATCTATCTGCCCTATGGCACACAAGACCGTATAAATGTTTTATACATATGATATGTACCTTTTCACTGTATACAATAAAACGTTTATAATATTTATGGCTAAAAATGAGAGATTAGTATAAAAGTAAAGAATAATATAAGATTGATCCCCCACTTTCATCTCTTACCACTTATTTACAAACATGTTTTTGTATTAATTTTTCTGAGGTATAGAAATGTATTTCATTTTTAATAATAAAAGAAAAACAGGATATTAATATAGTAATCGAGAACAGAGTGAAGTTGATCCCTCAATTTATGTTCACAACACTCTTGCTTATTTATCAAATAATGAATCTCTAAAGAGCATGATTCTGGAGTGAACATCATCATGTCGTGACTAGAGTGTAACTATTTAAAAAAAAAAATGAAAAGGAAAAAGTAAAGAAAAGAAAAAAAGAAAGAGAAAAGAAAAAAAAGAAAGAGAAAAGAAAGAGAAAAATAAAAACCAAGAAAAGTAAAAACAAAGAAAAAAAGGAGAAAAAACAGAAGAAAAAAGAGAAAGAAAAGAAAGGGAATAAGATAATACCAAACTATAAAATTGGTCCCATACTTTATATCCACACCACCTGTACCAATTAATTAAATACTGATGACTGACAAACTTTCCTTGAGTTACCTTCGTCTCTTGGCTATAGAAATGTATAGAATCCTCAACCAAAAAATGGGGATCAGTATCTTAGTAGAAAAACTATATAAAATTGATCCCTCACTTTATATCCATACCACTTGAGCTTATTTCTTAATCAAATATTGGAGTGCTACAAGTATTGCTTTAGTTATCTTTATTTGATTATAAAAAAAAAATGATAGAATTTATGATAAACTGAAAGTGGAGGATCAGTATAATAGTTGAGAACAATATAAAACTGATCCCTCACTTTACGCCCACACCACTTGAGCTTATTTGTTAATCGAATACTTAATTTTCAACAAGTATTTTATTTGAGTTATCAGATCATACAGTGTACAGCAGAAATATCTTCCACATTCTGGTAAGATGTTAGTGGTAATGTTTTCTTCATCTATCTAACATCTTACTATTATGAGAGGTATTTCTGCCATACCCTATATATATATAATATTGTTGTAGCATACCTATGGATGATAATGGGTATGTCCCCATTCACATAAAGACAGTAGTAAATACTGTGTGTTGGTCTGCAATTGGAGATTCATCTCCAGCTGTGCTGGTCAAACTCTGCCTCCAGGCAGAGATGATCCCTGGATGAGGCTATGTTGAAGAGCAGACTCTCATTTCAGGAAACAGCTACCCGACCCCATTTTATACAGGGTATACGGGGAATTTCTGGCTGAGCCTACAGGTTCGGATACCCCACATTAAATTAGGCGTTGTGCCACATCTGTGTAGAGCAGTTGGTAGATATACTGCAGATGGAGATTCATTATGGAATTCACTTGACTCACTTCTAGCAGTTGACTACTACTTCCATGTGCCGCTGGTGAATCTTGTATGTGTTGTTCTTGTCCGAAGTATTATCATTCATAACCAACCTTCGTTTGATTATTCTATTCAGTAACCTTCCCTAGGTTACAGCAAATATAATTTCTATATATATATATATATATATATATATATATATGTACACTACTTATTAAAAGCACTCGATATCAGTGATAGAGCTAACATATTCAGTCATATGGATATGAGTTTGGAACCCTGGTTTTTTTGTGATCATCAGACAATGATGATCGCAAAAGCTTGAAATTTTTTACAAACTCATATCCATACAACTGAATATATATATATATATATTATAGCCAGTAGAAAATGATGATAACCGCAAAATAAGTGATTAGTATAATAAAGAACAATATAAAACTGATCCCTCATTTTTTGTGCACATCACTTGCGCTGGTTAATAAAATACTGATTATTTACAATTATGTTTTTTAAAAGTTACCTGGTATTTCTTTTGGAAAATTGTCTAATTGACAAGATTTTTTTATGTAAATCATTTTGGCATGTGTATATTTATATTACTTAGTGGATACTCGAATTTGTAATAGATGTCCCATTTTTATTTGAAATATTGTATATTACATCTGGTTTGTGCACTGCATTCCATTCAAGAAATTTTAATAAAGAAAATATGCTCTTTATTTAGATTTCTTGAGTGCAGTGCATAGTCTCATCGATGTAATATACATATTAAATAAAAAAAAAGGAGACTTCTATTTCAAATGTGAAAATCCATTAAAATAAATGTAAAATATGAATATCCATTAAAATACAATTTTTAAGTAATAAAAATGTGGATTAAAAATAAATCCATTAATTCTTTAGATAATGTGAATATTTATATAAACAAAGTAATTATTTAATATTTTAGATAATGTATATATTTTTATATAAGCAAAGTAACTATTTACTAAATTCAGGTTAGTTTGGCACAAGGTCAAAAAGAGGAGTTGCTCAGAGAATACCAAACACTTTTTGCTTGCAACAGCCAGCTACCTATCACTCTCTAGTACATTCTTCAGATAATGTGTATATCTGTCTCTTTATGTATGCGTTTGAAATTTGACAAAATACAAATGAAATGTTTGACAAATTAATGCAAGCTTTTAATTTTGCTGTTTATTGATTTGTTTTATTCTTTGTGTGTGAAATTCTGTGCTAAAAATTCAAAAAATGAAAAAAGTCCTTTTCTGAACAAGAAATGATAAATCTACTTGTAGAAACCAAACAAAAAAACAGGTGACTCTCTCCAGGTCATCAATATTAAAAAATAAACACTGTATCACATGACTCTGTTCAGCCAATGGTAAATAAATATAAAAAAATAAAAAGTACATCACATGACCCTATCAAGCCAATGGTCATCTATATAAAAATAAAAAATACATAACCTTGTCCAACCAGTGGTCATCTATATGAAAAATGAAAAAAAGATGACCCTGTCTAGCCAATGGTCATATCTATATAGAAATAAATATATAACTTTATCCAGCCAAAGGTCATTCCAAAGAAATGAAAAAAAAACAACAGATGACATCTGTATAAAAATAAGAAACATATAACCTTGTCCAGTCAAAGGTTATCTCCAAAGAAATTAAAAAAAACAACAGATGACACTGCCAAGCCAATGATCATCTGTATAAAAATAACAAACACATAACCTTGTTCAGCCAACGGTCATCTATATAAAAAATAAAAACAGATGGCCCTGGCTAACCGATGGTCATCTATATAAAAATAAGAAATACATAACCTTGTCCAGCCAAAGGCCATCTCAAAGAAATTTAAAAATACAACAGATGACGTTGTCAAGTCAATGGACATCTGTATAAAAATAATACATAGCTTTGTCCAGGAAATGGTCATCTACATAAAAATACATAACCTTGTCCAGCCAGTGGTTGGTCATCTATATGAAAAATAAAAACAGATGGTCGTGTATAGACAATGGTCATCTATATGAAAAATAAAAACAGATAACCCTGTCTAGCCAATGATCATCTATATAAAAATAAGAAACACATAACCTTATCCAGTCAAAGGTCATCTCAAAAGAAATTAAAAAACAACAGATGATGCTGCTTAGTCAATGGTCATCTCTATAATAACTAAAACCATAGCCAATGACTGTATCCAGCTAATGGTTATCTACATAAAAAAGGATAAAAAATAAGTTTTCTTTTCTTTGGCCAATGGTCATTTAGAGAAAAGTTTGTTTTTTTTTGTTTTGGGTTATTCTTACCAAGAAAAGACAAGGAAAACGAAAGTTTACAGACCAAAAGCCAATAATCTTGGTGCTTCAGTGAGAAAAATTCAATTTTGTTTGTGAATCGAAATAGAATTGTTGCTTTTTTTCTTTTCTTTTTTTTTTTTTTTTTTTTGCTCCTCAAATTTTTGCAATAAAGTTTGATGGAGAACAAAAATATTATGTAATAGTGACATTGCAGTTCATATAATTTGGACTAATATCCTCATCGTTTTGTTTTATTGTTTTTTTTTCATTTTTAAAAAAAAAAAAAAAAAATCATTTTGACCAGATTACACTTTGAGCATTTTCAGCCATCACATTAACTTTACTTGCGATAATGCCTTTTGAAAGAAATGAAAAAAGAAAAAGCATATTGTAAAAAGTAAAAATTCTTGTATAGTTACCATTGCAATTTTTTTAAAAGAATAGAAAATAAAAAATATATAAAAGAAAAAGTAATTAAAAATAACAATTCTGGATTGTTCCAAAAGCAAATCAAAAGTGTTCAAATTTTTCTTTGAAGTGTCTTGATGAAAAAAAAAATGCACCCCACCAAAGAAAAAGAAAAGTACATTCTCGCTGTATTGATAATTAATGTTAATAAGGGTTGGTTTCTTGTCTAAAAATAATCTTTTTGTACAATGTTTACTTTCACAAAAGAAGACACTTGTATGTATACAATAAAAACATAAGAGAAACTAAACAAAAATACCTTGTCAGACTTGTTCAGTGAAACATGTATTAAAGGGAGATTGCTACTCAAATACACAAATTATATATATATATATATATATATTAATGAATTTATCCCAAGCAAAGCAATAAAGCCACTAAGATGCAGGGGATACTGAGAGTGAGAAAGACTTTAGAATGAACTGGAAACCCATTACTGAAAAGGAAACAAGGAATAAATTTCCTCACACAGACACATACATATATATATATATATATATATATATATATATATATATATGTGTGTGTGTGTGTGTGTGTGTGTGTGTGTATATATATATATATATATATATAAAGAAATATAGTCTTAAGGTGTACTATATTTATGGAATAAAGTGCTCAATATCAGAGATAGAGCGTGTGTAAATATAAAATGTTATATGAAATCGTCAGGCCTGACGATTGCATATAGCATGAAACAGACTGTCGCCTCTAAGTGTTGACTTCTATGTTCACTTTTATATATATATATATATATATATATATGCATGCTGAATATATTTATTCTGTAATGTTAACATAAACATTGTTGAAAAGAGAACCACTTTTCATGTTGAAGGGCATTAGTCAAACTGCAAACACTACAAATGTTTTGGTATTTGACAAGGATTCATTTACCTACACTAATGATATATTGTAATTCTAATAATAGCAATAATTAATTGCATCTGGCATAATCTGTTTCATTTATTTTCACACTAATGCTCTTTGAAAAGGCATGAATGTATTTCTTCTACCAAAGCTATGGATTAAAGAGGATAAACCGGGTTCTTTGGCCTTGGATGGCAACCAAACTACAAAACTGTGAAGTAAGCAATGAGAAATTACTTCCCTATCTTTTCCAAGAAGTCATAGTAATTCACAGATAAAGAAAAGAAATCTGTGGGAAGTCATGGTGACCTATGACCTCAAAAAATAAAAAAAGAAAAAAAAATCTGCAGCAACAGAAATTAAATTGTCAAAAATGCAGTAAATTACCATAGGAAAAATATACGATTGGGTAAGGATGATCCTTTATTGAGAATTGTGTACAGACAAGCACTTCCAAGGGGGGAGGGGGTAAAAAAGTAAGAACTATAAAAATAAAATATTGAAACCAACATGCTGACAATATTATGAAAAGTGTGTGTGTGTGGGGTGGGGGGGGGTAAATAGGGAGAAGATTTGTTGTCACTTGATCTCATTGAATACAAAATATAATATAATATAATAATAATATAATTTTCTGTGGCTTTCAGATTCAAAGGGATCACCCAAATCTAGTTAAGAGTAATCAGAAAAAAACAACACTTTTGTCAGAGAGTGGATGTTATAATTTCAGCAAACCACAGAGAAAAATTGAAAAAAAAAAAAGAAAAAACTTGAAACTTGAAAACTAAAGGAACAAAAAAGAACTTGTTGCACCCAACATTCCTGGAAAGCTTTGATAAGAGGTTGAAATGTCCTCTCCAAAACTGTTTCAAGTAATGTCTAGTAGGTGGAGCGTGTGGGTTGTAATTTGTATAAGTGAAATATTCATATAATTTAACATTGGGAAAGGTATGAATCCTCTTCTTGCCCCCCCCCCCTCCTCCAGCTATGGGTAAATAGCAGAACAGACCAGGTTCTATAGCCTTGGGTGGTAACTGTTCTACCACAAAAAGAAATGGCAACTTACTGCGGGAAAAAAATCTACTTTGTCAGTCATATATCGAAAAATACATGATCGCCTAAGTGTATATCACGCATGGCACATAACTGACTGATACTGGAGAGAATATAAGACATTTAAGTTACATGAGCATACATCAAGTGGTCAGAGATAAGAAGACGCTGTGATTGGCTCTTAAGTTTTAAATTTCCAATTATTTATGGTACATTTTGATTGGTGTTAAAGAAGCATCATTTGTTTACTACTATGAAACAGAACATGAAAGAGTTCCCCTTCAAGTTAATGACTCTGCAAAGTGCATGTTTGCAGTTTACCTATCTTGTATATAAAGAGGACCTTGGAAATGCTAACTAGAGTCGACAAAAAGCTGCTAAAGGAATTTGGGTTGCCCTGGTCGAGAAGGAAAATGATGCAGAAGAATTAGATAACCCATCAGAAGATGGTAATTGAAATGAACAACCCATTCCACCCATTCCATTTTGGCTCATGTGATTGATCTTTGCTGTTACCACATGAAAAAGAAACAACAAATTTTCTTCATAGAAAAGTGCAATAAATTTCTGGCAAATATTCAGAGAAGCATTTCTCATTTTCTTTACTAAATGTGGTTTTTATTTTGGAGAACCTTCTTAGGCATTATGTTAACAGCAGTTAGCTAAATTTGTACAAGGGGTTGAATTTGAATCTTATAGACAATAATATAATTTTATTTATAAAAGAGCATGTTTGTTTTTATTGTTTAATTTACAACATTAGTTACACAAAGTACTAGATTTGTGTAAATCTTTTGTGTGTTGTTATTAATAAATTTTATCATAGTTTTTAAACTCAGCTTTTGTCATTTGTTGAGTACCTATAATTGTTGTTACCTCAAACATTTGTTTGAAATATTTTTTGTAGGATATTCTTTACCAAAAAAATCCTTTCAAAATGCTGATGTATCGAGATTTTTTGATATCTTATGAAAACCATCAAATCAAGGATTCTGAAGAAAGTACTAGAGTATTGAGAAGGCTTAGTCATGTGACCTCTAGAGGAAGATACAGCTGCTATAAAAATAATCCACTTTTTAAAAAAATGAGGGATACTGCCCATTTTTTGTTTTCTTTTATCATTATCAAAGACTAGAATCATTTGAATTCAATCAATGTTAAAATTTGAGTACAATTAAGATAAAGTTTATCTACATGGTTTTAAAGATAAGCATTTGAACAATGGCTGCCACCCATCAATTATTGGAAAAGGCAATCCTTTATTTAATTCTTTTGTTCTTTGCTGAATTTGCTAAGTAAAACAACAATGACATTTTCAATTATTTTGTGTATCAACAGGAAGTAAATTAAAATTACTATTTATATATTACTCTTGTATTGTTCTCGCTCATTAATAATGCTTCTCTTTTTTCTTATTCTTTCACACTCTGTAACCCCTTGTGTCTTAGTGGCTTTACTGCTTTGCATGGGGTGATGTGATTAAAAATATTTTTAATTTCTTTATATTCTTTCTTATAACTTGGCAGATATGGAAACCTTCAATATACCTAAAGAAAAAACTTTCATATGAAAATGTGTTATTAAACAGTATTAAATACCATCCTGATTTTGATTCAAAAGAAAAAAAATCCTTAAATATAAATTATTTAAATGTTTCTCAATAGTACCAAGCACAGAAAATTGGTTATTTAGCATTGGATTAATTTTCTGAAATAGTGTTGACAGGATTGCTTATTGGAAAAATCAGTCCATTATTTAGTTGTCTTCATCCTTTGTTGAATTTGAAAGGTTAAAAACAATGTCACTTTTAATTATAGCATATATTTATGGGAATTATATTAAAAATGACTATATATATAATTTTTTTCTTCATGTCCTTCATTAAAATAATAGAGTTGGCAGCCCAAATTTAGACTGTACACTCATCAAAAATGGAATATCATCTTTTTGACTGATAATCTTTGAGGTTCTTGGCAGTAGACAATTCCAACAATTTTGATACTGACACATGAAAAACCTCAGAGATGTTAAGATTTGCAAACTTAACAGTAAATTTTCATTTTAACACCTGAGTGCTAATATCCCTTCAGATTTTTCCAAAATAGTCTTATTTCCGTGCAAGTGTATATGCTGAACTCAAATCAACAATTAGATATTGAAGAAACCTACCTTTTTGGATGTTAATGACTCGAAAAAAAATCGGACTTTTTCCTGGTCTTTTGTCAGCCATTACTGGCTTATTGATAAGTAATTCAGTGCTGAATTTTGTTGGGGGACGTATACAATTTGGGCCTATTTACTTCCTTCACAGTAATTCCTTGTAGTTAACTTTCAAATTAGGGTTAGGTGGGGTTTTTTTTGTTATGCTTTTGTTTTTTTAATTTTTTTTTTAAGAAGAAAGTTAACTTTCAAATTAGGGTTAGGTGTTTATTTTTTCTTTTGTTATTCTTTTATTTGTCGATGTTTACATATATTTGAAAGTTAACTTTCTTCTTAAATTAAGTACAAAAAAAAAAATGGAAGCGCGTACTAATTTCTGAAAGAAAATAGTTCAGCAGTAAATGACGCTCGGGTGTTAAAATGAAAATTTACTAACTTAACTTCATATGAGTGTTGTCTACTCATATTTATTCTATAGATACAAAATCTTAATTAGTTTGATTTTTGCTTTTCTGGGATATAAAATTTGGGATTCAAATAGCATTCTTTAGAATTGATAATCTGTTCAAAGTTCTGAAGTCAGTATTTGTTTATTATTATTACAAATTTTATTCCATTTTATTATTGTTGCTTTTGATCCCAAAAAGCTAGGTCCATAATAAAACAATAAAAACTATGAAGAATGTATTGACCCAGAGGGTTGGGATAAAAAGCAGCAATAAGATGATGGAATGCAACTATTAATAAATAATTATAACATTTCTGATATGTATACTAAATCTGGTTTTCTTTTATTTACATTTGGAACTCTATGTGTATGTGCATGCATATGTGTTGGTGGGGTGGATATGGATCTTGTCACTTCTGGCATGAGTGTGACTCAAGTAGCTGAGTCTTGAAATCTGTCTGAAAACAGAATTTTCATACCTGGATCTTTGAATTACTCAAGTTGAACTGATGGAATGATTCAGAAAGATAATAATAATAATAATAAAATCAATAAAAAAAATACTCAACGATACAAAATGATTACCAAATGCAGTCACTATTTGAGAAAGGTCAGAGGAAAAAATACAAATTGGTCAAAATTTTGTGATCAAAACAATAAGGATAAGGATACTCGTCTGAATAATTAGTAATCATAATTCTTCATCTCTGAATTTCAGATATTAAGGACAATTGGTAAAAACTCTTAAATACTGTTCTGAATATTTAGAGCTAAAATTATAGGGGACATAGCCGAAAAGGGATTTTCATCTGAAGATTCATTAAAAAAAAAAAAAAAAAAAAATTAACAGAAGGACAGTTTGCAGCAAACCTAATTCTCACTATCATGATTTAGTGAATGTAAAAGAAAATTCAGCGATTTAAATTACCTAGGATCATACTGTTATGGTTGCCAACTGTCCTTTATTAAAAAAGGATAGTCTTTTGAGCTTTATCTGCCCTTGACTTTTGTTGAATTTGGAAGATAAAAAAAAAAACAACATTGCTAATTATATTATCTGTCTACAAGAAAATGACTATATAATTTTTTTCTATATGTCATTTATTATAACTTGACTGAGTTATCAATCCTACACATCACTATGCCGTATTTATATAGTCACGCTATCTGATATGATTAAAGGGCAAACATGGACCTTTGTGCCCTCCCAAAATATGGAGTGTCAAAAGGACAGTTTTTCTCATGAAACCACTTTTATTTTAACTCTCCCAATTTTTAGCAATGTTTGTTTTAAAAATCAATGATTAGAATTATAATAAAACCTGAACATGATAAATAAATTTATACATTTTTTTTTATTCTTGAGAATTTACAAGAAAAATATTAAAAACTATTTATTAGATTGTTTATTTACAAAAAATAATTTTATATTTACAACATTCTAAAAACTAATAAATTAAAACTATGCAATATTTATCATTTACCAATTTATGAAGAAATAAATATGAAAATAATTTTTTATTCATGAATTTATAAACATTTTAAAAATTATTAAAATATGTAAATCATTATTATTTACTAAAATTTGAATCAATTGGCAATTAGCCATTCCAATAAATAATAAATACTAATTAAACAATCTAATAAATAGTGTTTATTATTTTTGCTCTCAGTTCTCAAGAACCAAAAAAAAATGTATAAATTCACTTTCATGTGTTTAGGTTTTATGACAGTTCTAATCATTATTTTTTAAAACAATAAACATTGCCAAAGAGTGAAGGTAGTTAAAATAAAAGTGGTGTCATGGGAAAAAAACATCCTTTCAACACATTGATTTTTTTGCTGGCACAAATGTTTATGCCTGCCGAATAAAGAGTTTATTACGTCAGAAAGTGATTTCGTAAAAAGCAAAATGAAGATGTTAGGATATTATTAATAAGGAATAATGTCTTTTCATCTTATACTGGTCACTTTACCGAAAACTTGATATTTTTTTCATCTCCGAAGGATTCTATCCATAGTCCCAAGGTTATCCTTTGCCTTCTGTAGAACCTGCTAACATACATCAAAAAGATTTCCTTCTTCAGTAACTCGTGACTGATCGATCACACATCTCTTTAATGATGACAAAGTCTTTGAGGGCTCTTGGAACAGGCAGGTTTTCAACATTCTGTTGGATTTTGTGTCCAAGACGTTTTCGGATACACTTGCGGCATAGTACCTGTAATGATGTGACTGTTTGCAGTTTCTTCCGCAACCATTGTACTGCAGCATCACTGTCGCTGACCCGTGTCGGAAAGTAATTTGTGTGGAAGAAGACACGTGCACTGAAATCGAGGTATCCGAACTGTGCAAGTAGACGGCATGTCTCGAAATGGCCTTTCTCCGCCGCAATCTGAAAGAGGGACTTGTAGACACCGTCCGAGTAATACTTCCCAGGCACTTCTAAATCGCAATTGTGTTCAATCATTGCTTGAATGATTTCAATTTTGTTTGAAACGACTGCATCGTAGGCAGCTGTCTCTCTCTGGTGGTTGTAGATATCATAACGACTGCCAGCTGCTAGCAAGAGGCGTACGACAGACGTGTAGTTCCTGCGAATTGCAATGTGAAGGGCTGTATCCCCAGTTTTAAACTCGCGTCGATTCAAATCGCAGTTAGCTCTGATGAGCAGTGCCACAGCCTCTTTCTGGTTGTAGCAGACGGCTTCCATGCAAGGTGTTCTTCCCCAATAGTTCTGGACATCTACTTGACTTCCCGAAGCCATAAGAAGGTCGATAATGTCAACTCCTCCATTTCTGGCCGCGTAGTGGAGGGCCATATCACTGTTTCTATCTGTTATGTTTAAATTGCAGTTAGCCCGTATCAGTTTTAGCACAGCATCTGTCTTAATGTTTCGAACGGCCTTCATCAAGGGAGTTTTTGAGGTGATGTCCTGACTATTCACGTCAGCTCCTCGTCGGATCAGCACGTCCAGAATTTGGCAGTAGCCGTCGTCAGCGGCATAGTGACATGGAGAGTTCCCAAATGTGTCTTTTGAGTCAAGTTTTGCTTTCGCTCCGATCAGTAGAATCATACATGCCATTCTGTGATTGAGCACTGCAAAGTGTAATGCGGTTCGGCGTAAAGTAGTAGTAGTCTGGTTGACGTCACACTTTGATTCGATGAGATACTGCAACATGTATGTGTACCCGCGATAAGACGTGAGGTGAATTGGACACAGGTCAGCATGATTTTTTTTGCGCACTTCGACAAACTTGGCATTAAGATCAATTTTATATTGAGTTACAAGGCGTTTCAGCTGGGCCAACTCATTGTTCAAGACAGCATCATAGAACTCCAGTCCTGCCATTTGGGTTCGAAGTAACATTATGGAAATTTGAGAATTATCTACTTGAATACAACAGAGGAAAGATTGCAGATAAAAAAAAATTAAACAGTCTTCGCGATTATTAGAATCTTGTAACTGTAACCAGTACAGTGGTAGATTTTGGATGCTATTTGGTCCTCAAAACAAAACAACCCAGCCTTGGGGAGTAATAAGTGCTGAGAAGGAAAAGAGATGTTATATAATTATTAAACTTTTAACACTCTTTTGAAATGTGTGCATTTATTATGACTGGCAATTGTTTCAAAATGCTATCTGGGAATGACAGCTGATTGGAAAGAAATGAAAGAAAACTGGGATAAATTATCACAGAAAAAGAACATATCAAACAATGTCAGTAATGTTTGAATATATACGACTTTTTAATCAAAGTTAATGTTCCTTGTTTAATTAGTAAACTGCAAAGAAATTGAATCAGAGAGGGTTATGTAAAAAAAAAAAATTAAAAAAAATAGTGTTTTTTATCTTTTTTTTTCTTTCTTTCTGGTGTCGGAGCGATTAATTTTATTAAATTTAAATTTTTATTTTTATTTTAGTTGAACGGCTATAGTTTCAACAAGAGTTAAATGGAGTTGCTGAGTTTCCATTTCGTTCACCTGTCGACTTATGGATGTCAGAGAAAGGGTTCTCAAAAAGGGACAGTTGTCATTCGCCAAAGAACAAAGTAACGACACAAGAAATCTGTATCCATTAATTTAAAAAGAAAAAAAAAGTATAAATGAATTTTTTTTTTTTCGTTACTGTTGAAAACTGAGTAATAATAAGCCTGGTGAAGTTGGGTTGCCCCTGCCTATCAGTTGTGGGCAGGGATTCGGCTTTCGTGTAGGGGTCAACCAATAGGCAAATAACAGACGGTTTTGTGAGTGATATACGGTCATGACGTAGGATAGGGCCGTTCTCAGACAGTACAGGACAGACAAATTAGAAATTATTAAAATTTTACAATTAAAAAAACAAAAAACAAAACATATTCTATCTCACCTGAAATTTGTATCTTCGAGTAGATAGAGATCACACGTCTAAAATGTTTACCAAAAAAAAAAAAAATTAATAAAAATAATAACAATTTAAGTGGAAAGTACTGGACATTTATACAGGTCACTGCCTTATTTCTGGAAACAGAAGAGGAAAAAAACACATTCTCCTTCACTCACTTCCTCTCTCATTGTTTTATGCTGTTTCTCTCCGACTCTCCTTCCTCTCTTACTGTTTGTCTGTGGCGCTCTGAAAAAACGTAAACACCAAAACAGGTGCCTTTGGTTGTTGACAGATGAAGTGACGTAATGTTTGTTAATAGGCCAAAGAAAGATGAAGCCCGCAAATCTTCTCTGACACAAAATTGTCAAAAGGCTGAACCTTTTTTTGAACTTATCTTTCAGATTATCTTTTTTTTCTCCGATAGAACCCCGTGCATCCACTTCGGATTCCTTTTTCGCATCATTACAACGATCATTTATTATTATAATGATATCTGAAAGCGAGGCTACTTTAAAGGGAGGCTACTCTTATATTCTTTATTACGTCTTATTTTCCCTTAGATTGTTAGATTCGATACTAATTCAGATTAACTAAGTATGACACAAAGCCAAATATATAAGAATGTGTAGCGCCATTTTTTTTAAAAAAGTAGCATTCAAAATTCAAGCTTTTAGTAGAACTATATTTTCTAAGATTTGTTTTTTTTACAACATAAGACACTTTTACTTAGAATCAGAAAAAGGCAACTGAAATTAAAGAAAGAGGGCTTGGAGAATTTTACACGCTCAGGACATATTGGATGTAAGAGCGACAGAGGAAAGCAGCGAATAATCGATTTAACGAGCTTGTGTAAATGGATGGTAGAACAGGGATAAGGAGAGATAGCAAAAAGACTAGTTTTATTAAGTTCTACAAAGGATAGGAAGTTGTGGAGAGCCATGATCGTCTATGTTCTGACGGGACATGGTACTGAAAAGAGTTCTGGTATGAAGACCTATTTTTACACTTTCATATAGTGTTTGACCCCAGTTTGGAGATTAACTATTTGTCCATAGCTGGGGCCCTAATAGGTGCTACCATCCCAGGTCAGGGTGGACCTGGGAAAACCAGCAATTAAGAGGTGGTGCCACACTCCTCAAAACCTCCTGATCAGAGGCCTTGCTGCCGGACGTAATTTATCGTCTTACTCAGGATGCAGATGTAGTTTATTGTCATACCCAGGACAGGGAATCTATCTCTTCAAAGGCTATGGGTAAATAGCCTGACAGACTGGGTTTTATAACATCGGGTGGCAACTGATATAGGAAAAGATAAATTCTGAATTCAAAACCTCCAAATATAGGTAGGGTATTCTTGGCTCTGTAGCCACGGTTGGCAACCAGACTAGGAGAAGGACAACTCTGAATTCAAATATGGAGCTGGAGTCACTGAGACAGTCTGATGTCTTGTTTCATTCTGGCAACTCCAACAATGACACCAGTGTCATAAAACAATCCATACATTCAGTTCAAAGTAAAAATAAAATCATCCTTGATAATGGCTAAAAGTATAGCCAAAATTCCTCAAACATACAGAACATTCGGTCATGGGCACCTCGAGGCAGTGTAATGCAAGCTTGTCTCACTAGAACAATTACGACAGAGTAGTGAGTTCAATCCTCACTGGGTGCCTCTACTTTTGGCCTTGTGCCACATCTAAGCTACGCTTGGAAAATCACTACAGACATTCGGTCAATTAAAGTTAAAACGAAAAAAAAAAAAACCTAACTGCAGTACCTTGTCATTCAATTTTTTAATGATACTTATGTATGTGTGTATATATACATTTGTGTGTTCAAGTTGTCTGCAGATCATGTAGGCATGAAACTTGGGTCATCCTTTCATAGGAATTAACATTGTCAAGTGTTTTTGCTCTGTCTAGGTAGTCAAGGTGTTGGACATTTTACTGATTAGATAGGTGTTTGCCTTTAGGTCTTTTTTCATTAAGGGTATTTAGTTACTTTGGCAGGTTTTCCATTGGTTCCACCAATGATTTTGTTATTTCTTTAATATAATTAATATATATAATACACACACCTAAAATTGTGCTGAAAGTGTGGGGAAAATATTTTTACTCATGCATAATACATACCCCTTGTTTGGCAATCAAACCCTATAAATTTTACTTCTCCAATTTCATTACGGCCAGTGTTCTTATTTAAAAAAATGGTTTTAAACATAGAATAATATTATTGTGATTTAGGTTTTGATAATTCTTATTTTATTTTAAGGCAATTTTTTAAAGATTTTTTTGTACTTGGGCATAATACGCACCCTTGATTTTGCTAATTATTATACATAGGGAATTATTGTATATATGTTTAATTAACATCAGATATTTTTACATATAGTGCTCAATATTAAAATAATATTAAAAATAGAGCATTAATAATATTATATGGAAAGATTACTTAACTTCTAAATATGAATTTATATATATATATATATATATATAAGATATATATTACTTAACTTTTAAACATCAATTTAGCTATTTCAAAAATAAAAGGGTGGGAACTATATGCCAATCTAGTAGCAGGCTTAAATTCATGTAGTTGAGACATCAACTAAAAAGCTTGTAAGAACAGTTACCATATTTGTAGAAAAGACAGAGGGAAGCCACATCACATCTGTGAGAAAGTAACTGAAGTCGAGATGCCAAGTTAGGATCAATTACATTGCAGATCCTTCTTTGGATTTTGTCAAGAAACTCGAGATGAGTAGCAGAAGCACCAGATCAGATATAGCAAAAGCATTCAATGCATGGACAAATGATAAATTTATAAATGTGCAAGATATATTTGACGAGAAAAACCTTCTGGCACGGCACAATGACCCAACTTTCAAGTCAGTTGAAAATGTGAGACCAAGAAGGTACAGTGAGACACTATCCTGGAGTTGAGCATCAGCCATGCTGATGGCAGACAGGGAAGTTTCCCTGTGGTGGTGAATTGAGAGCAGTTTAGTTTTGGAGTCATTAAAATTTACAAGCCATTTCTTGCCACAGTTAACCACTGATTGGAGGTCCTTTTCACGAACAGGTTAGGTTAACTTTGTCAGCTCTGGATTTGCTATTGAGACAGGAGTAAATGTTATTGTCAGCTGCATAAATGCCTACTTGGGAACTGATGACATCAAGAAGATCATTGATGAACATGAGAAGCAGCAAAGGGCCGAGGATAGAGCATGGTGATGGGGGACACCCATGTTCATGTGAAAAGGATCTGGAAGCAAGCTCATTCAGAACGACCTTCTTTTCAGGATTTGAAGAATAGCAGGAGCACCAGACTAGATATGCCAACAGTATTCAATGCATGGGCGAATGGTAGATTTGTAAATCTGCAAGATGGACTCTGTATCATGTCAGAAGATTTTTCTTGTCAGCGACCCAACTTTCCTTATAGTAGATGCAGCTACTGATTTGATGAAGTTGTTCCACTTCAATTCGGTTGAAAAAGCAAGGCCAAGAAATCACAGTGTGTCATTCTCAAGTAGTCTAGCATCAGTCATGCTGATGGTGGGCAGGAAAATTTCTCTATGGTGGTTGATATATATTTATTAAGTGATGGACGTTAGCACATCAATGGTAGATCTGGCAAAATGGAAGCCATATTATTTGTCAGAGAGTAAGTCATGAGAAGTTAGATGCTTAACCACTTCAGCATTGATTAAAGCCTCAAATACTTTGCCGAAAAGCAGTAGGAGACTAATAGAGAGGTCAGAAGATTCTCCAGAGTTCTTAAAAACAGGGACTAGAGGAGGACTTCCAACAAGCTAGGAAGCAGGAAGCAGTGAGGCAATAGTTGAAGAGTTTCGAGAGGATCAGAGCCAGCTCAGTTGCACTCAGTAGGATCTCTGTCCTATAGATGAAATCAAGTGTGGGTACTCCAAAGGAGTTGGGTTGGAAGAGAATTTCTGAACAAAGCATTCAACCTTATCTGCTGTAGATGTCAGGACTTACAATTGATTAAATAGAGGAGGGATTGAGGATTTGCTGTTATTCAGTAAACTCTTGCAGAGCTGCCAATAATCTCTAGAACTGAACTTGTGAGCTGTATATGTTGTTTCATTTTATCAGCAAACAGTAACTTCACTTCTTTGAGGACACGCTTGCACTCGATATGAGTAGAGACAAAGAAACATCTATTGCAATCAGATGTGTCTATCTGGTACAGCTGGAAGAAGTGATTCCTGTGGGCTATAGTGGCCAAGCATTCAGGTGAGAACCAAGGAGATGAACATGGTGTAACTTGGTATTTCCTTGCTGGAGGAGACCTCAGATGTGCATCTTTTAACAAGATGATTAAAAACTTAATTCCAAGGGATATTGCAAAGGCAATCAGGGAACAAGTCCCAATCTGCTCAAAAATATAATACTATATGTTGTGGATTCCGGGATGAAATCCAGTACCAATAAATAACAAACGTCAGGAATGAATATATGAAAATAATGTATTAACGTAATAATACAAACTGGTAAAGCAGGTTAGTAGTTCCAGGAATACGGGTTAGTAGCAATATATATATATATATATATATATATATATATATATATACAGTCCTTGGCATTGAAGTATCGCTGTATGACTTCTTACTGAGTCTACATGCTCGCTCACTGTGACTCCTACAACACTGTTACCTCACCCTCACTCTTCCAGTTAACTACAACCTTTTACTGTCACTCTGGACTCGACTCTTCGGTCTTGTTCTCTCAGGTCTTCACGTAGACGTAGTATATGTATATACTGGGTGATTCCATTTGAGTACAAAGGGGAGGACCCCCATAACACTATATTTATGGGTAAAAGTTTGTATGTAAATATAAATATAAAAGTGGACATTGAGGTCAACACTCAGCAGTGACAGTTTGTTTTTCATGCTTGAATACAATCTTCAAGCCATTATATATATATATATATATATATATATATATATATATGTGTGTGTGTGTGTGTGTGTGTGTTTCATTTTAGAACAACAGACAAGGTACTACGATTAAGCTTCTTATTTAATTCTTCTTGTGTTTGAAAAAGTGTTTTCTTTTTTGACACAGTGTGTGTAGAAACTGTTCAAATACGTTGCACCTATCTGACCATAGCTCTATTGGAAGGAATCCATTTAAACTTACCAGACTCCATCCAAAACATACTAGTAGAAAATACAAACATAATAACCACATCCACATGTAAAAAAAGATTAAAAATAATGGAAGCCTTAATAATAAAAAAATCAAGTCAACACTTAATAATATTAACTACGAACACGGTCACAATGTGCTGTTTTTGGCAAATGAAACATCCATAAACCTCTAAAAACATACACACAACCCATACACACAATTAAAAAGCAGAAATAAAATCATTCTTGATAATGGCTAAAAGTATAGCCAAAAACACTCAAAATTATAGAACATTTGGACAGTTTCTACACACTCTGTGTCCAAAAAAGAAAATACTTGTGTGAACACAAGAAAAATTAAATAAAAAGCTTAATTGTAGTACTTTATCTGTTGTCTTTAATGAATCATGTATAAATGAAGGATTGCTGCCTAAATACACAAACTTAAATTTGGTTGTGCACTCTTGGAAGATAAATGCAAATTTGTAAACAATGACTATTACTACTAACATTACAATGCTCTTCCCCTTCCTTGAATTGAGCTCTCACAGTCATTGGCATGTTTATTCACAGAATGAGTACGTAAAAATTTACCTTTCTTTCAACTGTGCGCCGATGACTTAGGAGAAAATTCTCCGACTGTTGCTGAATCAGTCAGGTTTCAATTCTGGTTTGAAGCAATCAAAATGTTTAGCCACACTGATGAGCTGTGATACAGCAAAACATTCTGTCTGTGGATGTCATTATATATATATATATATATATATATATATATATATATATATATATATATATATATATATATATTATTCAAAAAAAAAGATATAGTTAAGTAATAAAGCAAATTCACAAAGAATTGTTTCCACATGCAAAAGGGATACAGTCAAGTGGTTATAATGTTCTGACTTCAAAACAAGAAATAACAAGAAATATGGAGGTTAGGTGGGTTTCCTGTTGATCATTTAATACCAAATCCTATATTATATATATATATATATATCTCATTTATCTGCACATGGTTAAACTGATTCCATGTGTTTGGTGATTTATATTTTTGGGTACATGGAAATGTTATTTGGATTGGCCTTTTCAAAAAGCTCTTTCAGGTTGTCGACCTGGTAATGTTTGGAATGGATTTCATTGAAATCAATGCATTTCATCAATATATGTTCCACTGCAAATGGTGCATGTCAGCCAACACAGAATAGAGGATCTTGCCCTTTAAGCAGATATGAGTGTGTTATGTATGTGTGGCCTTTGTGAAGTCAAGCAACGGTTACTTCCTCCTTTCTCACTTTTCTGTAATTCTGGTAGGTCATGATTGTTGGTTGAATCTTTTTTAATTTATTGTTAAAGCAGTTATTCCGGAGACTTTGTCATTTGTTTGTTAGAAACCTATTAATTATTGGTTTCAAATGAGTCTATGGAATTTTGGTGTTTGTTTTGTTACTGAACAGTGATCTTTTGGTGCCTTATACACTTTTTCATTTCCACAATTGCCAATATGGCTCAGTATCCAACAGAAGATGATCATTTTTGTGTTACAGAGGTTGTTGATTCTGTTACTAAGTTGAATAATTAGTGAATTTCTCATGCTTTTATTTTGTAGTACTTCAAGTGAGGATTTTGAGTTGGTACTGTTATAGACAAGCGTATGGTTGCAAGAAAGAAATACGACAACAGTAGAAATAGATTTACGTGGTTTATTTCAACAGGAACGTGAGGGTTTGAGACAGCTACCTTGTGGTAAAGTTCATAAGCCTGTGTTCGGATCTGGTCGATCTTTCATAGTAGTTCACACATGTTGACGGTGGTTGACGCTCTCCTGCTGACAGCTGCTAAACGTGACCGGTCTCCTTTGTGGCCACCTGTTGACTGCCGCTGAACTTCCCTGTGACCCCTTTTATAGCGTTTTTTATGGCTTAACAGGCTCGAGAAACGAAGCGAGTATAATTAGGAGGGAAGCATTTTTATTGGACGAAAAATAGAGCACTTTAAATATTATTTTATTTTTCAACCGGAACACGTGTGTCGGAAACATTTGTGAAGAAAGATAATGGTCATTTTGTGACGGGGCTTTAAATCAGCCGAGATATATTATTTATATTTATATTTTATAACAAGGCTCCCCTAGATCTCGGTCTCATTTACAGTGAGCGTTATTCGTGTATATTTGGGTGATTAATTCATGATAAAGTCTCTGAAGTGTGTGGGAAGTTGTCCTCGTGTTCTTCTTATTGGCATCTGTTTTGGTATGGGGTTATTTGCTGAGTTATGTGTCCCCGAGGGATGTAGAGGAGAATGATCCTGGTGACTGTTACATGGTGGAGGCAGAGGGATTGTATTAGAAAGATGTGTTGGGCGTGGAGCCAGTCGTCGGATATGTGCACGGTGAATCCAGATTGTATCACCATCATCGTTTTGCACCTGACACATCATATTGTTCGTTTTTATAATTGTGTAATTTCCTATCCAGGGTAGATGAGAAGATTGGGCAACAGTTGTAAGGCCGAAGGCCAGGCGCGTGTATTGATAGCATTGGTCCTTCCATGTAAATGCTGTTTTGTATTGGTCTCGCTTGTCGATCTCAATTTGCCAGTAGCCGCTGCGTAGATCAAGGGTAGTAAAATATCTATTGCCTTTGCCGATTTTGTTGAAAAAGTGGTCGATCCTTGGCATTGGGTAAGGGTCAAGATCGACTACGACCTTGTTGAGAGTTCTTTTAAAGTTAGCAACGACACGAATCGATCCGTTTTTCTTGCGTACGGCAAATACAGGGCTATTGAAGCCTTTGGGGTCGCTGCAGTTTTCAATGATACCTTCATCAGCCATACGCTTAATTTCGGTATCTACGTCTGCTTCCAAAGCCTGGGCGATCGGGTGTTGTTTCTGTCTGCGAGACTGGCCGTTGGTTGGTATGCGGATGGGTCGGATGAATATGCCTTTGCTGCTGCTTTCTGTGCCGATAATGGAATGTGCCTTTGCTGCTGCTTTCTGTGCCGATAATGTCAACGTAGCGAATGAGTAAGTTTGCAGTGGCCTCTAGTTCGTCTCGGTTCGGGTGGTTTGGTAGCGATAGTCCCGTGTTATGTTTTAGCCAGGTTAGCTTTTGATCCAGTGTCTGAATGTTGGGCTGTAGTTCCATAGTAGGCTGGTTTTGAATGATGTCAGCTTGGGCGCCATATGCTGGATCATTGGTTGACGGTGATATGATTGCGACTGTGTGTGTTGTATATCCCGAGGAAAGTGTGCGTCTGAATTCTATAGTCGCATTTTGGTTGTCGATTAGATAGAAATCGAGTGTGTTGTGACGTAGGATATTTTGGCCGATCAGGATTGGTGTGGTTTGGGTAGTTACCAGCACGTTAACCTTTTTGAATGTGGGTGAGTCTCGACTGCCGATGGTGATGTCGCAAGTCAGTTCGCCGAGGGCGGTGGTGCTGCCGTTGATTCCTTTTACTCCGACGTCGGAGCGGGTCATGAGTTTCTTGGCTTCTCTAGGTAACCGAGATATTGGTACGATGCAGGTGGAGCATCCAGAGTCTAGCATTGCTACGCCAGAGAAGGTGATGTCCCTGAAGTTGAAGGTGGACTGGACGAGCGGTGAATGGTGAGCGAGTCCTTGAAAATTGAAGGTGTGATGGCTGACGTAGGGGCATGGCGAACGAGGCATCACATCTCGTCCTGCCCGAAGCGAAAATCCTGTTCCACATCATTTATGGGTTGTATATTATCATTCGTTGCGGCGATATGGGCCTGTGCCCGAGTGCGAGGTGGGTGGCGATATATGCAGTTGCGTCCATGGTGGCAGGGCGACCTCTGAGGTAGTTCTTGCACACGCTGATTCGTGGTGTGTGCTGATGTTTTCTGCGTGTCGGATGGTGGCCATGTTCGGGAGGGTTGGTGAGGCCCGTCTGCTGTGGGTTTGGTTGCCTGCTGGGTCGGAGTGGCGCGTTTCTTTGGTTTGACCGCTGTGGTTTCTGTGTGAAATACACAGTGTCGTGCGAAATTGTGTCGTTGGATTTTACACCGCGATCAAGGTATATTTGAGCTTCGGAGGCTATGTCAATGGCTGAATAGTGGTTGTCCATTGTCTTGACGAGATGTGGGTAGAGATTTGAGTTCCAAATGTTCACCTTTTCGCTCATTAGCATAGCGCCGATGATGGAAATAAGTCCATCGACTGTTAAGTCAGGATTTTTGTCTTTTTTGTATTTGTTTTTTATGTGGACGGCTGCCCCTCTAAGGGTGTTTTCGAGTCGACCCGCGAAGTCTGTTAATTTTTCGCCGTCTCGCAGTTCCAGGTCCCAGGCTTGACTGAGGTGTTGGAAGTTAGTCATCTGGCTTCCGTGGGCTCCTAATAAGTATTCCTTCAGTTGTTCGAAGGTGGATATATCCTTTTTTGAGTCAACCATCTGCTGAAAAATACTTTGGTCCAGTAAATCTTTAGCAGACTTGACGAATTCGCATTCCAGGCTGGGATAGGTGCTGAGTTCTGGCGTGTCGTGGATTGTGTATGCTTTGTTTAGGGCCGTGATGAATCGGTTCACGTCGTGTCCAGGGTGAAAAGTTTTCTCTAGCTTCAATGTGTCGCGTATAGTTTGTTGGCGCATCATTAAGCTGTAATCGCCGTTTGTTTGAGCGGTGGGAGGTGTTGAAGTAGTTTTTAGGGCAGTCAGCATGTCGTTTATGTCGGCTTGAATTTCCTGTATCGTGGCTTCGGAAGGCTGTGTTGGTCCCGTTTTCAAGTTGAATAGTAGTGTTTTCTGTTCCTTGATGAGAGTAAATAGTTCGGCTCGGGTGAAGCTCGTGTAGTCGGCCATATTTCTCTTGCTGTACGCTTCTGACACCAGTGTTATAGACAAGCGTATGGTTGCAAGAAAGAAATACGACAACAGCAGAAATAGATTTACGTGGTTTATTTCAACAGGAACGTGAGGGTTTGGGACAGCGACCTTGTGGTAAAGTTCATAAGCCGGTGTTCGGATCTGGTCGATCTCTCATAGTAGTTCACACATGTTGACGGTGGTTGAAGCTCTCCTGCTGACAGCTGCTAAACGTGACCGGTCTCCTTTGTGGCCACCTGTTGACTGCCGCTGAACTTCCCTGTGACCCCTTTTATAGCGTTTTTTTATGGCTTAACAGGCTCGAGAAACGAAGCGAGTATAATTAGGAGGGAAGCATTTTTATTGGACGAAAAATAGAGCACTTTAAATATTATTTTATTTTTCGACCGGAACACGTGTGTCGGAAACACTTGTGAAGAAAGATAATGGTCATTTTGTGACAGGGCTTTGTCCCGTTCACATCCGGTTCTCGCTCTTGAGTATTTGCCTGTAAATCAGCCGAGATATGTCTTATTTTATTTTATAACAGTACATTTCATGTTGAGGCACGGTGGAATATTGGATAGTGACTCAGATTGAGGAATCAGAGAGCCAAGTTTGAATTCCAGTCAAATCCATTACATTCACTTACATGCCAATACCCTTAAAAAAGGTATGTATCCTTGTCTTCTCCCCCCAGCTATGGGTAAATAGCAGGACGGACAGGTTTCTATAGCCTTGGATGGCAACTGGTCAACGAGAAGGACGACTCTGAATTAAAAACCTGCAGAGGGTTGTTTGGGGACCTTGTGGTCCTTCAAAAAGTGTGGATGGTTCTGCACAAAGCCTTCACCACTATATATGGAAGCATGGTGGAGTAATGGATAGTGGCTCAGATTGCGGTATCAGAGAGCTGAGTTTGAATTCCAGTTGAATCCATTACATTTACTTATGTACTAATACCCTTGGGAAAAGTATTAATCCTCTTCTCCTCTAGCTAAGGGTAAATAGCAGGACAGACCACTGGTTTACTGTAGAAAGAAATGGCAACCTACCGCGGGAAAAAATTTGCCTCAGTCATGTATCAAAAGATATATGATCGCCTAAGCATGTATCACACATGGCACATTGAATGACTGACATTTTATGAATTTGATTGATCTGCTGTTATTGATTACATTCACATCAATGGATGTTAACTCAGTGGTGTAAATTGATGCAGTAGTTGGCAGTCCCTTTGTGCATTCTTTGCTGCTGTAAATGGCTGCACTTCCCACTGCATCTTCACCTTTAGATTCATCTATCTATATTTATTATATATAGTCTGAACTCGCAGTATAACCTGTCTTCGACCAGGTGTTTCATTACTGGGAATTTCTGCCACTCAATTGGAGCAGTTGAAGTTTAAAGTCAGCCCACCTGAAAATCAATATTAGTAACAACAATTGGGCGCAACTGAGGCACATCCGCAAATGGGGGGGGGTTAACAATTTGAATGGGCTGTTTTTGTTTTCTAAATCTTGAAAAGAAGGAACCTCTTCTATGGACCATAATAATAATAATATACAATAATTTTTATTTATAAATTTTTTTATAATTCTAATAATCTTTTGCTTTAGATTTCAACTCTCTAAATTGATTGCATGCTGTTTTTTACAGACATTAAATTTTGCCTTTGATTTTTGTGCAAAGTGTAAAAAAACGTTTTTTTTGATGTTTCACCTTCAAGGTTGTAATTTTTTCCAGCCAATTTGGACTCAAAACCAGCACTGAAGAATTATCTATCAAACAAAAAAAAAAAAAATTAATCGAAATCGGATGAAAACCGGAAACACACAAGCAACATCCAAACAACAAGTATAAAATTTGTTTCAATTGTCAGGGTGAAGTTTTGGAGATGATTGATTGGTGTGTGTGATTAGAGTCACATTTTTGTTTTACTGGTGAGCTCCTCAATACAGAAACTGAAGGGTTTAATGGTGTTGAGCTTTTCCTCAAAGAGGGTTTTGTATTGTTTTAAATACTCAATCATGAGCAGGATCTGATGGGTATGATGATAATTTTATAAAATATTGGAGTGCTAACTTTTTTCTTCTCAATGATAGAGGCACTTCATCTGCTTCTGTATACAGACATTCCATTGGAGACATGCTAAAAGTGCCTAGTGCAAGTCTCAGCCCCCGCTGATGAATTCTTTCTAATTTTTTGAGGTATGAATGTCTTGTGGCACCATAGATGAAACAACCATAGTCAAGTTATGATCTGAAAATTGTTCTATAAATTTTTAGAGGTGATTTCTTATCAGCTCCCCAGTGAGTGAGGTCTATAACTCTGAGTAGGCTGATTGCCTTGTAACATTTTTGTCTTAAGTAATTTACATGGGGGATGAAAGACAATTTCTATCAAATATAATGCCCAGAAACTTATATTTATCTGTTATTAGTATTTTTTTTCCATTCAGCATTAAACATGCATCATTGTAAATTTTTGAAGGTTGCAAAAAGGCATACACTTCATTCTGGTTTGAGAAAATTGAAAACCATTTTGTTCAGTCCATTTGCTGATCTGATTTAAACACAGTTGCAATTTGTGCTCTGTGAGGTACATGTGTTTTGATCGGCAACATATTAAAAAGTCATCCACATACAGTGAGCAATCAATTCAAGGATTGACGTTTTTAATAAAGTTATTAATTTTGATATTGAAAAAGGTTACTGGCAGGATGCTTCCTTGTGGCACACCATTTTCCAGCTCTTTTAAGTCGGAGAGAGTGGTTTCCATGTGTACTTTAAAGTTCCAATTGTTTAGGAAGTTTTGAATACAGAGTAGTATTCTGCCTTTGAAGGTCTCTCATTATTCTATACTTCCATGTGGTGTCATATGCCTTTTCAAAGTCAAAGAAAATTGCAATTAAGTGCTCTTTTATAATGAATTCATCTCTTATGAAGATGTGAAGTTCTCTTGTCTGATCAAATGGTCAGTTGTACTTCTTTTGTTCCTGAAACCTGATTGTAATTAAAGTTCAACAAAATGTTATAATTATCTGGTTTTTAGGTTTTAAAAAATTAATGTCATTTGCTGAAAAATTAGTCATGCCATATTTCACAAGTGGCAATTTTTTTTTTACCTGAATTCACAGTTTGTGACCATTAATGCTTTTAAGAAACAGAAAAATATTTGTTAGAAACAAAGAAACAGGCACTGAACAGTTATGTAATGTCAGTCCTTCTATATGGTAGTGAATGCTGGACAATCTCCTCATAGATGAAGAAGAGACTTGAAGCAACAGAAATGTGGTTCTACAGAAGTATGCTGAGGCAGGGCTAGTGTGTACTACTCACAAAACCAGGTAGCTGAAAGCCTGATTGGCAACCCCAGGCAGTGCTTTGTGACCCACACTATATTATCAACATTTACTTTTTTCTACTTATATTTATATGTAACAAATTAAACTAAGTGAAACTGACTATTAAAGGATGAAAACTTTCAGATTTTAACTTCATTCTGGGGTCATTTTTTTGTCCAAATCTGTGAATTTATTGTGTCCATGTTAATCTTGAAAAAACACTATAAAAATTCACTATTTTTTATCCATAATGTTGAATGTATTAAAATTATTCAACTTTTTAATAAAAAAATCTCAAGTTGTTAAAAATTGACACAAAATATTGTTGATTTATTTTAGATATTATGACATGTCTCTAATTTGTATTTAGATACATTGTATTTATTTTCAATTTTTCTAGTTGAATTATTCACCTAAATTGCATATGATCCAATTATTGTGCATAATTAAGTTACAATAAACTTTGTATCTTATATGAATACTACCTTAGGAAAATTGAGATGTAGTAGAGTTGGGGTCTCCCATATCATAAATAGCGGTGGGGAATTATGGATTCTGTGGAGTGCATAAGACCCTTGCGCTGGCCCTATGCCGAGAATATCATGGACTGAACATTTGAGGGAAACAAAGTTTTAGAGAAAATGAAAACAAAAAGGAAAATTATGCTTAACATTAGGAAGTGATAGTTGAAATTTTAAGGGCAAAATGAAGAAAAGAGGGCTTAGAAAATCTGATGCTCATAAGACAGATTGAACAATATACTCTGTAGGTTCAATGAAGGGTTACTCAGATCAACAATACCTGAAGAAGTAAAAGAGGGTATAACAGCCAAAATAGTTGTGATGATTGTTTTTTTTTTTTTTTTTTTACAGTGATGTTTATCCTGTGCAAGGCCCAAGAACCATTCAAGGTAGAGAGGTACAGAGAAGCACCATTCCAAGCAAGGGGATAATGTCACCAAGATGCAAGGGGCCACTGGAAGTAAAAGAAAAAGAAAAGACTTTAGAGGGACCAGGAAACCCACTCCTAAACAGGAAACAAGGGATAAAACTCTACCTCTGTTTGAAAGAGCAGGGAGGAGTGTGAACTGGACAACAGGCAAACCTATCTACTCCTAGTGAGGAAAAGAAAATGTAAATAAATAGTAAATAAAAGTTTAGAGTTTTAGGCAGAGACGTTAGACGTATAGAGTTGAAATAGACATTAGAAGGAGCCGGAAACCTGGTCACTACTGAGATGGGGGACCACTTGGCAATACCCGGTGCTGTAAGCTTAGATGTGTAGGTTATTTAATGAATAATGGCTCAGAATTGTTAATCAGAGAACTGAGTTTCAAATCCCATTGGGTTTGTTATATTCATTTATGCAAAAATAGTTTTGGGAAAAGTATGAATTCACGTCTACTCCCCCCAGCTATGGATTAATTAGTAAGATTTGCATCACTAAATCATTATTATCTTAAAATAAATTCTTACAATTTAAAAATATTTTCTGGCTTTAAATAACCTGTGAAGGGTCGATAAGAGCTAGAAAACAAATCAATCAATCAATAAAATATTGACTAGCTACACAGGCATGTCTTAAATTTATTTACATTCTCTGGAATATAAATGTATAAAACTATGGTGGCCACAAAGTGAGAGATCAGTTTATATATTGATTTTAATATAAAATTGACCCCCCACATTATATCCACATCATAATTTCTCATTTGTTTATCAAATTCTGATTAGGTATGAATACATCTCTTCTCCTGCAGATATGGGTTAATTATTAAGATTTGTATCATTAAAACATTATTCTTCCCTCTCCAATCTCACAAACTAAAAGTATTTTCTGGCTTTAAATAACCTGCAAAGTGTTGATAAGCCATAGAAAACAAAACAATCTTCTGTTAGATTATCCTCATATCTGATGGGCACAATGGCCAAAACCTGATAATAGCAACAAAGGTGCGGACAAGAGTTAAAGTGTTAATAAAATAAATAAAGAACTTAATTGATATAATTTATCTAGAAAACAGGGAATCCATCATTCCTATGATTAAATTCATTGTGAAACCAAAGTGGACATTTCAGTTCACCCAATAAAATCAATGTCATGGTTCAGTCCATTCTCTCTCTCTCAAATGTTCCCCTTTTGTATTCACTGCCAACCATGATCTCCTGGTGAGTGCAAAAGTATATGTGAAATCAGGCAAATGAAATCCAGCTTCTCATCATAAAAGGAACTTCTTTTCTTTTTTCTTTGCATAAAAGTTAAGTAAATATTTAATGGTTGCCAGAACGGTTTTGGAGAGAAGTAAGTTAACAAACCATGGAAGAATAAGTGAATAACTTCATCCTGAAAGTGTCTTTTCTTGATAGATCATTTGTGATTAAAAATGACATATAAAATGGTATCAAAATGATTATCATGAGATCTTTCTGTGTCCTACCACCATTTTTGTTACTTTGTGTCTAAATAAGCTAATTGTTGTATTCTTAAAAGAAAATACAGACAGACAAAAGTGGTACTCAAGTGAAAGGAACAAGCAACACGTGCAAAGATGAAAGAAAGAGAGGTTTGTTGAAAAAGAGAATACACTACTGAAAGACAGAATCGGTTAGCAGGCTAGTAATTCCAAAAGGTATATCCAGTGCTTACTATATATATCTACTGATATAGTCAGTCCACATAGACAATAGAGAGTGTGGGACATTCCATTACAACACTAATATGTCAAAGCACCTCAGTGGGGAGGAATCCTCACTGGGTGCCTCATATATGTGGTTTTGTGTCAAAAACTAAGCTAACCTTTGTTTAGCAGTATATCAACACTTTATGGGTCAGTTAATGCCAAAATTAGTAATTTCTTTTAGAAAAATATATTGCTGCTAATTCTTTGATTTTTTTTTTTCACAAAAATGTATTGCTGTTTTTTTTTTACTATAAAAACATATTTTCATACTTTCATAGTGTTTTGAACCCAGTTTATACTTTCATAGTGTTATTTGCACATAGTTGGGACCCTAACAGGTGCTACCACCCCATGTCAACAACAGCAATTAAGAGGTCCTCAAAAACCTTCTGATCAGAAGCCTTGCTACCGGATGTAGTTTATGGTTATGCACTAATCTTAGTAAATGATAATCTACAGGATTAAATTTTGTTTCTAATCTAAACTTTTATTTTTCTTTACTTCCAAAAACAAAACTTGTATCATAGCAAAAAAGGCTGTGAGATTATAACATCATAGGATTTTAAATGTTTTAAGATTATAAGATTTTAAGATCAAAACTCATTAAGATTATAAGTTGGTTGGTTGTTTTCGTTTTCTGGCATATCAACACCTCTATGGGTTATTTAATGCCAAAATCTAAATATTTTGAATGCAGTTGTATACCTTGAACTACAGATAAAGTGTATTGTTGATAATTTTATTATAAAAACGTATTGATGGATGGTTGATTTTTTTTAGTGGCATATCAACCTAAATGCCAAAATCTAAATATTTTGTACGCAATTTAATGCTTTCAACTTGTAGGGGAGTTATAACTCTGAGTAAATATTTATACCTTCCCCTTAGCATTTATATATATACAAAAATACTCATAAAAATGATAAACAGTAAGATGTGGAAACAACAAAATGAGTATTATTTATTATCTGGTCGTTATGTAGTGTTGAAGATATGAGAGACAGTAATACTGAGTAAAATTGTGAGTTTGGGATTGAATGTAGATCAAATATGGAATAAGATAAGATAAAAAATGAGAAAGTGTATACAGTCTTTCTTGTATGTTTTTTTTATAGATGTGTATAATGAGTATCCAGATGATTTAGTTAGAAAAATACAAGAAGTGTCTGGGGTTTTCTTACCTAAATTTTTTTTTGAGTGCTAAGAGATAAAGGTTACTATTATGGCCTGAAAAAGGAAAAAGAGATGAAATTTTTGTTGATGCATGTGTTAACGACCTGTCCGTGTGAACTGCTTGTCCAATAGTGAGAACGTCAATTGTTTGTGGATCTGTAGAGGAGAAAAGTGGGGTTGATTCTCACAGGCTTAGATTGAATGAATTAATGATAATTATAATTGTTATAATTATTTTTGACACTATAATTAATTTTTATTTATTTTTATGGACATGACAAACTACAGATATTTTGTACATAATTTTATACTTTTAGAGTAAAGGTGTGTTTTTCAGATAAATAGTTTGTAGATCATAAAATGTATTGTTAGTAATTTTACTATAAATACATGTTTTCTTAGTGTTGCATTGTCATTTTGCTATAAAAATCTATAGTTGCTCATTTTATTATAAAAATGTACTGATGACTTTTATTTAGAGGTTTACTATGTACCCATAGCTGAGGCCCTAACAGGTCTACCACCCCGGGTCAGGGTAAACTTGGGAACAATAGCAGTTAAGAGGTGGTTCCACAGTCCTCAAAACCTCCACTCTCCTGATCAGAGGCCTTTTTGTAAGATATAGTTTATTGTCATACCCAGGGTGAAAGATTGTAAGTAAGGTTTCAAAACTTTAGAAACAGTCATTCTTGTAATCTTATCATCATTTCTAGCAAATGTTTAACAAGGCATTATAATTTTCGAAGGGTAGGATATTTTTTAATTAATGAATCTTGTTAGTGGCTAATTCTTTTTCACTATATAATGAATAAAAGACAGCAGCATAATTTTAAACAGGGACACTGGAGCCATAACATCAAATGCAAAATTTTTAGGGGTACAAAATTTGGAAAGGAAAAAAAGTAGTAGCAGTAATAATAATAAGTAATAATATGCCACAACATAGAGTAGCAGGTGTAACAGCAAAATTGTCCAAATTGTATAAAAGCATGTAATCATTGTCCATCCCATGAAATGTTTAATATCTATAAAAAAAAAAAACACTGAAATCATTGAGTTTCTTTTTTCCAAGTTATCAGATAAGACGTTTAGCCATCTTGACACTATTTGTTGTAAGAATCACTGATAAACACTTACTCAGCTAAAAAGAGAACAGATTAAAATCATTTTGTGTCAGTCCCACTGTGTCTTTCAACTGAACAATGGTGAGAGGAAAAAGATCATTCAGGCCTTCAGTAATGGTACCAACATTCATACTCTGGCTTCCATCTTCAAAGTTCATTCAAGAACCATCAAGAGAATGGTAAAGAAGTTTAAAAAAGAGGGAACAGTGGAGAGGAAAACTGGATCAGGAGGTCACAACAGCAAGAGGGTTCACCATTTCAATTAAGAGCTAAATTCATTCTTATTGTTCAATAGAGAATTCCAGTAAGATATCTTTAATAATTTCTAAAATACAGCTGTTCAAAGCTTAATCTAACAATTGGACAATTTTGCAGTTACACCCGGTACTGCGGTAAATGCAAACAGTTAAGCAACTATATAGGGAATTCAATCCCATTAAACAGATTGTTATGCAAATTGCTTTAGATTTTACTGATTTTACAAATAAAAACTGCAAGAGAGTTTGATTTTATTGTGACACTTTAATGTTAGCCAATTGTGAAAGAAGTTTTTCAAAACTTAAATTAATCAAAATTTATTAGAGAACTACAATGAGCCCAGAAAGATTAAGTAACTGAGCAATACTGTCAGTAACGTTGATTGAGGGAGATTCCATTGCAATTTCATAATGAGCCTAGAATGACTGAGTAAAATGACAATACCATTGACTGACAAAGATTTTAATTCAATTTTATGAGATAAATTTCATTGGAGCTAATAAAATCAAGTAAGTACAACAGTTTAAATATCTAGGAAGTCTTAACAGAGGATAGGAAATTTTGACATTAAAATCCGACAGAACATTGTGATAGGGAAAGGTGCCTTTCAAAAGCTAAGCAAAGCATTAAGAAATAGGAAAATTTCATTAGTAACAAAGAAAAAGAGTGCTGAACTGTTATGTAATATCAGTCCTCCTTTATAGCAGTGAGTGCTGGACAATCTCCTCAAAGATGTAAAAGAGACTTGAAGCAACAGGAATATGGTTCTACAGAATGATGCTGAGAATACCACAGAGTGACAAATGAGCAATGACAAAGTTTTAGAGTAAATGGAAACAAGAAGAACACATATACTTAATATCAGGAAGAGAAAGTTGAAATTTCTTGGGTACATAATGAGGAAAGAGAGCTTGGAAAAACTGATACACTCAGGGACAGATTGAAGTCAAGAAGAACAGAGGAAAACGACACGTAACCTGCTTAGCAAACTTGTGTAAATGGATGGCAGAACATTGTTTAGGAGGGATAACAAAAGACAAAATTTATTAAGAGCTACAAAGGACAGGAAATTGTGGAGAACCATGATCGCTAATGTCTTGAAGTGAGATAGCACATAGAAAAAGGATCCTTTGCATCTTAGGTCTTTATTACATTGCTTCGAATGAAATGATAAAAAAGCTAATTCTCAGAAAGGTGTTGGAGATATGATTTTGTGGGGGGGTTCTTTAGCAGCATATCAACTTCTATAGGTTATTTAATGCCAAAATCTAAATATTTTCAACACAATTTTATGGCTTCAATACAGATAAAATGTATTGTTGGTCATTCTGCTATAAAATGTATGGTTGGCAATTTTGCTATAAATATGTAATGTTAGCAATTTCTTTTATTTAAAAAATGTATAGCTGGAATCTTCATAAAAATGTATTTTTATATTTTCATTGTTTATAAACATACAAACTTCAACAATTTTTCTTGATCAATCATATTTGCTCACGAAACGTATCTTAAAATAAACAATGACAACACATAATGAAATAGATAATGAATCCATTTCATTGTATGTTGTCATTGTTTATGCTAAGATACGTTTCACGAGCAGATATAATCAATCAAGAAAACAGTAAGAAACAGTAATTTGGACTTTGCTAACCAGACACTTCTCTTTAGCTGAATGGTATAGCATGTCAGATCAAATACTTCTATAGTGTTTTGCTTTCATATGGGGCTCACTATTCACCCATTGCTGGGACCCTAACAGGTGTTAACACACCAGGTTAGGGTGAACCTGGGAACAACAGCAATTAAGAGATGGTCCCACACTCATCAAAACCTCCACTCTCCTGATCAGAGGCCTTTTTGTAAGATATAGTTTATTGTCATACCCAGGACCACAGAGATATGAAGAGTGTTGACAATCAAGTTAGATAAATAACCAAGATACAATATGGTATGAAGACAAAAATATTTCAATGAAAGAAGAAAAAGAAATAAGGTGGCTGCAGATAGCATTCACATTCAGATATGACTAAATGTGGTTTGGCAACTGTTAGTTCCTGTCAGTGATCTTTGTGTTTACGCTCTGATGACAGGGAAGAAAAAATTTCATTTGTACTGAGCAATTATTTGCACGCACAATTGTTATTTGTTTTAACTCAGAGCGTGAAACAAATATTCTGCCATTTGGATTTCTGTTCGACACGTTTTACAGGGACTCAACTACATATTAAAAGCAGGATCTGCATTGATAGGTAAGATAAATTTATTGCATTCTAGACACACAGGTTCCAGAGTTTGTGATTAGTGGAATATAACAAGTGAACTACAAAGTTCTCCATTTCATTCGTGATACTTGTGCAGGTAAGTCCCAGTTTTCTGTTTTCGTCATTTTTTTTCTTCTTAATTCTGCTCTTGAACAGCAAATGAAACCGGACTAAAAAAAAAAAAATTAAGTATATCATACTGATTATAAGGGGTATGTCCCAATCCTCATAAATACAGTGGAATATACTGTCTGGGGGATTCACCACTAGTTCATAGTGCGTGAATTATTATACCCAGACAGGGCTATGCCAAAGAGCATTATTACAGGGTCTACAGGGAATTTTTGCCTGAGCCTATGGGCTCAGAAAGCCCCATCTAAAATAACTGGCCTTGTACCACGTCTTGCCTTGTGGGGAGTCAGGTTAATTTAGAAATGTTTCTTTTTTTTAGAAAATCTTGGTAAAAATATTTTTTGTTTTACATCTGTTAACTCGTAGTTAATTTCATGAAATTTTAAGAAATTCATTTTTCTAGTGCTTAATGTTTATATTAATTATAAGCACAAGTCTTTGGAGAATTTAAATCATTTTTATAAAACAGGACCCTCCCCCCAGTAACAATATTGCAAACTATAGCATCTGAAGAAGGTTGATGTATACAATGGTCAAAACATTGTAAATATGACAATAATATAGTGTAAATAACTAAGACATTGTTTAATTGAAAAAGCTTTAATTGGTTTTATGAATAAGATATATTATGGACACTATTGTTTTGAGAAAAAGATTTTTTAATGAAATTTTACAAAAATTGTTTTCATTTTTTTTAAAATTTTAATGATAATAATTTATAAAGTTTTAAATCTTTTAAAATTCTGTTTTAATTTATAGCAGTTACATGATATTGTTATTAAGTCAAAACTTATTTACTAATGATAAATGTAAAAGCTTACTACAATTCAATGAGCATTAGTATTTTAGAGAGAATTTGGAATTTATTTTATGTGTGCATAAACATGCCAACTTTTGTAAATACAGTCATCCATACACAATATTGTCAGAAAGTAAGAGCGATAACTATTGTAAATCTGCAATTTATTGGTAATTTCCTAACATTTCCTCAACAAGTGTCTTAATAAGTAAGACTATAAAGCCAAAGTACCTAAAATTCAATAAAATAATAGATTACTTTGAATATTTTACTAAATTTTTAGGATTAATGAGCAGTTAAAAACATCATATAAAAAAGGCCCTCATATTATATTCAAGTAATTTTTACAGTTTTGTTCCCCAGAAAAAATATTCCCAAACATATGTCTATTGAGATAGATGTCAGTATCTCATATTTTCTATATTTTAAACTAAAAGTAATAATTGTTTCAATTTAGATTACTTAAACTTTAAATCAGTTAATCTTCATCAAATAAAATTTCAGAAATGTATATTTTATTTTTGAAAGTGTTTTTCTAATAAAAAGAATCATATTGTGTTGAGAGATTTGTTAATATGGCTAAATTTTTAAATTTTAACAAATTAAAAAAAAAAAAAAAAAAAAATTGTAATTAATTTAAATTCAGTTTGAAATACACCAAAGTATTTGGCTTATTGGAAATATTATAATTTAATCTATTAGCTTGAAATTAAAACAAAAATAAATACTTCAAGAAAAATATTTCATTTTTAAATGCATTTTAAACCTGATGTATCGTTTCCTTTGGAGGTGTAAATATATATATATATATATATTATAAATTAATTGATTTAAAATATGTTTTTTTTCGCTACACAGTTCCAACCATGTTTCAAAAATAGAAGCTAAAAACCCCCGATTTAATTTTGCAATTAAATTAAAAGCATTAGTTCCAATTTCATCTTCAAGCGAATTTTGGAGTAACTTTTAAAAATTACCGGGTTTTAAAGACACAGCTAAAATCACGTTTCCATGGTTACAGAATATTCTACTTAAATTGAACAAGGGATGTCTAGATAAATAGGGAACCCCAAACAAAAACAAAACACTATGAAAGTATAAAAATACATTTTTATAATAAAAATAATAGCAATAGATTTTTATATATAAGAAATTATCAACAATACCTACTTAGAGCAAAATGACTAACAATACCTATTCATAGCAACATGACTAACAATACCTATTCATAGCAACATGACTAACAATATCTTCTATCTGTAGTTGAAGGCATACAATTGCATTCAAAATACTTAGATTTCATCATTACATTACCTATACAAATTGATATGCCATTAAACAAAATCAACCAACCTGTGCAGAAAAGCAGCTCACTTGCATTGTCCCCTTTTGTATCCTGTTTACGACATGCCACCTCTAAAAAGCTAATTTTGTGTTTAAAATCACATTGGATATAAAATAATAATGTTTATTAAAGGTCTTATGAAGTCATTATAAAAATATATTTAAAAATATAAATAAAAATACAAAAACAGTTACCAAACTAATCTTTTAGTCCAGATCTTTTAGTTAAATAATTTAAACTGATTTACCTGTAGAAAGTTGACAGATTCCACATGTTTAATATTTCTTTAAAAACTTCTTAGTCAAAATTAGAGTGCATCCTTGAGGCCAATGTGTTTTCAACACTAGTAAATATGATAATTCACTTACAAACTAGTAGAAATCTCATGGCAAATGTTGTAGGGGTGCAAAAGGTGATTATCTCTCTTGGTTGAGACAAAAATTATGAGGGTCACGTCACAGCTAGTGAGTGATGTCAAGTTATAGAGTGACGAAAAATAGTTGCTACTAGCAGTAGAGCCCGGCGTTGCCCGGGGATGTAACAGTAAGAGATAGATCAAGTATCGACCATCATAAAGACTGAAAAATAAAATTGACAAAGATTATTCTTTAAGGCTGACGGACACGCATGTCTTAATTAGTTTTTTTTTTTGTTTTTTTTTACGAATTGGTCAAACTCAAACAAAAACGTTGTTTTCAATCGTTATTTTATTATAAACAATTGTCTTGTAAATGGAATTTTAAAGCATTCTGAATGTAAAAAATAAAGAAAAAAAAAGTGCAAGACAATAAGAAACACTACCTGCCAAAGAAAGTGAAGTTTTGTTGAAATCGGTTGAAAAATGTAGGAAATCCAATTCCATATATAAACGAACACACACACATGAGTTGTCCCCCTTTTATTCTTGCGATGCCTCTTAATCGTGTTTTCCAATTGATTTCATGCAAAAATAATTGTGTTTTCCAATTTTGGCACTGTCAGAACCACCGCAAGGTAATTTTACGTAGTCCTGTGAAGTTTTGTTTGAAATCGGTTGAAAAATGTAGGAAATCCGATCCAATATATAAACGTACAGACACACACACACACACAACCTGGGTTTTATAATAAGTATGATGTAGGACATGGAAAAGATGGATATCACAAAAATCATATTGTCTTACCTGACAAATAGATGACACTACCAGCATGCTCATTTTCACATTGGGAAAGATTACAAGTAAGACCCTCTCTCTTTTTTCCCCCTTTCACACTGCTTCTTGTATACATATGTTATAATTTCTCTGTGTGTAGAACAAATGAATAACAAATATGTATATATCTGAATAAAAACTCTGAGAACCATGCATGTTTGTCATGCCTTTCTTTCAGCTATTCATATATAAAGAGTCTGCCAAAAAAAAGTGTATACACACTTCAGGAAAGGAAAAACTTGTCTTTCATACTTTTATCAAATTGCAATAACACTGTTCACTGTAATACAATATTTTTCTGATTTTACCTATGGAAAACTGACAACATTGGCGGCCCATTAGAAAAGAAATTAAAAATGCATGTGCAGCAATTCCACTGGACACTTTGGCCAACGTTGCCCAAGCAGTAGTTGGCCATACTAATAAATGTTTGTAAGCAAAAGGCCACCATTTTGAGCAAAACTTGTGATTGTAGAGTCCAAAGGTCTTTTCTACAAATATTTTCATGGCAACTGTTTTGATGAGTTTTTTTTCCCTGTTGGCCTGACTACATGAATTTAAACGTGCAACTAGATTGGCACCTAGGTCCCACCCTCTTACTGTTGAAATAGTTAAATGTAACCGCCACTTCTACTCCAACAGTTTCTTTTCTCACATTTCCTGATAGTGGAACTCTTTTTACTTGCTTCCTTGAAAACTACAATATTCAAAAATTTAAATGTAATGTCAATCACCATCTTCTGTCGTCTTGAACTCTTTTCAACTTTTATCCTTTCCTCAACCCCCTATATCCAGTCTTTTCTCTCACTTTCACTCTCTGTAATCCCCTGCATACTAGTGGCATTCGCACCTTGCTTGGAGTGAAATGATTGAAAAAGGAAAAAATAAAGTTTTTCATTTCCTGAAATGCATACATTTTTTGGCAGACTCTGTATTCATGCCTATAATAGTGAAATGCAAATGGGAATGTTCTTTCTGTCATAGGACCCCCCATTAACATAAAATGTTTACTCTTTTCCTCTTCCGCAGAATTTTGTTAGTTCAAACATGATGTCCCAGTTCATTTTGCTTCTCATCTGGTTATCCTTCTTCGAAAGGGTGAGTGGTCACAAGTTCAAACGCTTTGACAAATGTGGTCGAAACAGCCGACCGAAAAACCCTTATTCCACTGGGCATGCTTTCAGCAACATTGAATGCATTGATCAGTGTTTGGATGACAAAGGTTGCATGGTTGTCACATCATGCATCCAGGATGGAACATGTTGGAGGACTTGCGAGAAAAGCAACAATATGACCAGTTTGCAAGACTGTAACAACCACGAGATGAACGAGAAATGTTCAACATGGGAAATGGTAAGTAATGGCTCAGTTGGTAAAGATGTTGGCAGGCAGCACCTGCTACAATTGATAAGTAGAGGTCAGTGAGGTTTGAAATTCAATAAAATCCCTTACCAATGTCCCCCCCCCCAATTAACACTATACAATGATTCTCTGTATGTGTGGATATCATTACAGTTATAGGGGAAAATATCTTTAAAAAGTCTCTCTCTCTCTCACACACACACACACAAAAACAAAACATTTGGAAAAATTTCAAGTGTAAGAGGCAAGTGAGTTGACCAGCAAGAAAATATGTGAAGAATTTGGTGTTGCCAGTGTAAACAAGAAAGGATGTACAATATTACAAACATTTGACTTTAGTAAACATTCCCAATACCTTTGGGAAAGGTATGAATCCTCTTCTTCTCCCTCCAGAAAAAAAAGCAACCTAGTGCAGGAAAAAATCTGCCTCGTCAGTCATGTATCAAAAGATACATGATCACCTAAGCATGTGTCATGCATGGCACATAATATTATCTGCATAATTTATGCTGTTAATATTATGGCCACCAATAATAAACTCTGGAGGTTCTATGAGGATTGTCTTATTGGACAGATTAAATAAATCTGATGAGAAAATGCATCTTTGTCTTACTCCAGTTCTATTTTTCTATATTTAATTTGTTCCCTATCTGGATGCATGCAATTTCTTCCTAATAAATATTCAGATTATTCTAATATCATTCCATATAAGTGTTGAGCTTACCTAGCAGTTCAAATAGGTTTTAGTGTAATATTTTAGATATAATATTGTTCTGAATTTCTCAAATGAAGCATTATTATTACTAAATTTTGACAAGTTTTTTTTTTTTTTATATTACTTTTGTTGCTCATGTTGTAGCAGACATAATAGTATTCTAAAATTGTCCAAATTTCTTAGTTGAATTATTATTGTTATTAGTTTTGGAGAAGCTTTTCATCTTCTTTCATAGATTTTCTTTTTAACTCTCAATTCATTTTCAACCATTAAGCAAGCAGCTGGGACCAAAAATATAAAATATATTTACAAAGAGATTTGAACTTAAATCCCTTGACTTTCTTCACTTGATAACCCCTTACTAATTGACCTATGAAACCTAAACTGCAAACATCATTCAAATGTAATCATATTGCTCTGCTTTTTTCTTCTAATTTTGCTTCTATGCCATTTTTGTGTATACTAATAGTATTAGATGTAATAGTCTTAAGCTGTTAGAAGTATATTTTTGAGTCTATGTAGCTCACTTAATGGACGTATAATAAATATAAAAATGGCCTTATAGTGGGGGGGATAAATTCAACAGAATAAAAGGAAAGACTAATCAAAAATAAATAATAACAATGCTTCATCATAGTAA
Organism: Acanthosepion pharaonis; assembly: GCA_903632075.3. NCBI lineage: Eukaryota > Metazoa > Mollusca > Cephalopoda > Sepiida > Sepiidae > Acanthosepion > Acanthosepion pharaonis. Next base: position 62,430 of record CAHIKZ030000115.1, read on the forward strand.
TTTAGACAATAATATTACTGCGAGACATGCAGAAGACAAGTTTAAAATTACTGATGAGGCTTCATTACATCCGCTACTACTACAACAACATGGGCAATAAAAACAATTTTAAAAAAATGAACAGAAAATTTAAACAATTTATGATATGTCTATTCTCACTAAATAAAGTTGGTTGATTTTATGTCACCCTTATTAGATTATTTGATATCGAAATTTGTAAGGAGCACCCAGTGAGGACTGAACTCACTAGTAGTAAGTGAAGGATATGGATCAGTAGTAATAGTTGAATCCATTACATTCATTTATGTGCTAATACTCTTGGGAAAGGTATGAATCCCCACCCTAGCTATGGGTAAATAGAAGGACAAACTGGGTTCTATAGCCTTGGAAGGCAACTGGTCTACCACAGAAAGAAATGGCAACCTACTGCAGGAAAAAAAATTTGCCTCGTCAGTCATGTATCTAAAGATATACAAAAGATACATGGTCGCCTAAGCATGTATCACACATGACACATAACTGAACTGACTGTAATATCAGAAATTAGGTAGACTGATAAGTATATGAAAACTGATTTGAAAATAATTTTTAGTGATGATTGGATAGCTATATTTGATGAACCAGATGGCGGAGTTCAACAACCTTTGTGTCCACAAAAAAACGGAAGTGTTTTTCTCTTGACATGCTATTATTTTAACTACTTTCACTCTTTGATAATGTTTATTTTTTTAAAAGCAATGATTAAAATTGTAATAAAATCTAAACTTACAATGAAAGTGAATTTATACATTTGTTTAAATCTACAATAAGAATATTAAACACTATCAGATTGTTTAATTACAAAAATAATCTTATATATAAAACTTTCTAAAAAAAAAAACAATACAATTAAAACAATTGCTATGCAATATTTATCATTTACCAATTTGTAAAGAAATAAATATGAAAACAATTTTTTATTCATAAATTTATAAACATTTACTAACTTATAAAAATATGTGAACCAATTATAAGGAAATCCTTATTATTTACCATTTTATATATTTTGTATCAGTTGGCAAAACAACAGTTAATTGTTAACTGATTAGCCAATGTTTTTGTTTTTAAGCGTTTCACCCCAAGCAAGGCGAGAAGCCACTAGGATGCAAGGGGTTACAGAAAATTTGGAGCAAGATCAGATAGGAGTGATACAGGAAAAGATGAGAGGAAGGATAGTGGATAGATCAAGGCAACTGGAAATGTCGATTGACATTACATTTGAATAGTTGGAGATTATAGCTCTCAGGGAAACTGGAATAGGGAAGGGAGTTCCACAAGCGAGAGGTGCGAGACAGGAAGCTATTGGAGTAGAAAAGACGGCTACATTTAGGAGTTTCGACAGTGAAAGGGTGAGAGCGGGATGCCAGCCTCATAGGGCGCTTGAACTCATGAAGTCTGGGAACCAGCGAATGCAGCTCCTCAGAGCAATTTCCATGAAAGTATTTGTAAAAATGACAGAGGCGACGACGCATATGTGAGAGAGTGACTGTAGACAAGATGCCAGAACAGGGCCAATTATATTGCATATCCGCCTCTGGAGCCTATCAAGAAACCTGAGGCAAACAGAAGGGGATCCAGACCATATATGGCAGCAATACTCCATGCAAAGGCAAATTGTTGATTTTTAGATCTGGAGGATCGATTCCAGGGAGAAAAATTTCCTGCCACAGGGAGCCAACTTTCCTTGCGGTGGACGAAGCAATTGACTCAATGTATTTGTTCCATCTCAGGTCAGCAGTCAACATGAGACCAAGCAGCCACAGAGAGTTGCTCTCAAGAAGTTGAGCGTCAGACATTCTAATGGAGGGCAGGGAAGGATCTCTGTGGTGATTAATAGAGAGCAGTTTTGTTTTTGTCAACCTTCCAATAAATAATATAATAAATAGTGTAAATAAACAATCTAATAAATAAATAATGTTTAATATTTTTGTTTTCAATTCTCAAGAACAAAAAACTATGTATAAATTCACCTTAATTGGTTTGGTTTAGTTTGTTTTGTTTTACAGCATATCAACCTCAATGAGTTATTTAATGCTGACAAGATTTTTTTTTTTTTTTTTTATTGCTGGTAATATTTATTTTTTTCAAAAATGTATTGCTGGTAATATTTATTTTTCAAAAATTTATTGCTGGTAATATTTTTTACAAAGTATTTCTGGTATTAAAACCTATTTTTACACATTCATACTGTTTAACCCCAGTTTGTGGGTTAACTATTTGCTCATAGCTGGGACCCTAAAAGATGCTACCACCTCGGGACAGGATGGACCTGGGAATACCAGCAATTAAGAGGTGGTTCTACGCTCCTCAAAACCTTCTGATCAGAGGCCTTGCTGTTGGACATAGTTTATCGTCTTACCCAGGACGTGGATGTAGTTTATTGTCATACCCAAGACAACTCTTTTTTTTGTGGGTATGAAAGTCCAAGTTTGGTGTTTCATAGAAATAGTCAACGCAACTTAAAACAATAAAATTTTAGCTTGCTTCAAAATCGTGTTTTCAGATAAATACTGAGAATCATTACCAATTCTTGGTCAGGCCATTCTTTGAGTGGTTGAGATCACAACTAAGAAACTGTCATATAAGACATAAATGAATGGAATCACCCATTTATCTAAATAAGTGGAGTGGGGGAGAGTTAGGCACTGTCATTTGAATCTTTTAAGAGAAGGTATCAGCTAGCTGGTCACTCCTGGAGAAGTAAATCAGAATTTGTGAGTGACACCTTCCTATGGAACCCATCGGTTGGAAGACCTCATCACACCTACATTGACCAACTTGTAGATGACTCTGGATGCCATCTGGTGGACCTGCTGACAGCGATGTCTGACAGAGATGGTTGGAAGGAACAAGTTCGGAGAATCTGAGAAGAATTCTTGACCTGATATATAAGGAGAGTTAGCATTAGGTCAATTGCTAAGTGTACCTCTTGTGTAGTAAACCTTCTATTTTTATTATTTACCTACGAGTTTGTCTTCCTTAATTATTTCTCTCTGTTATCTCAAAAATACGAGATACAACTGAAACTAAACTAAAGAATTTCTTCAGGCAAGACAATGCTTTTTTATATTCTGCAAAGTTGTCAAAAAAAGTTCCCAAAACATCAAATTAATGTAAATATTCCTCAATCTCTTCAGAGATGTAATAGAAAACTTATCGTCTATCATAAAAACAGTATATATGAGGATGGAAACAGTATTCAGGTAAAGAAGATCTTGCAAGTAGGAAGTGTTCATTATGCTAAATTTCTAAGTGGGGCAGAGTGGTTTGTCTGCTTGCCTTGAAAATCAGCATTAGAAATCCTATTTTTAAGCTGGACTTGAAGACTGATATCTAGGACCAGTGACAAATGTTCAACTATTCTATCCGCAATGCAGATTATGCATATGAATATTTAAATAAATAAAAATACAACAAAGAAAATCTACCTTTCTCTCTGGTGGAGAATCTTGAATAATCTAACGCCATCAGCTACACTTTGATCAGAGCTGTTTCTGCATCATTTTCAATGTGCACTTGATGAACTTTATTACTAACACTAAAGTTTTTAAGATTGCAAGAGTAAGAAGGATGAAGTCCATGCTAAATAAAATATACTGAATAAGTCACATGTTGGGAGACAGAAAAGCATCATTGAAGTAAAAAGTCTCCTAAATAAAAAATAAAAAAGGTTGACTTCCAGTTCCATTGACTACTGCAAATACACCACCACACGATGCCATTAGGAAAATATGACATCTCTCTCTTTCTCTCATTCACACACAGAGTGATTCTTATTTTTATTATTGTGTCCTACAATGTCAGAGGCTGTAGAGATTTGAATCTTCCCACCAACAATTCATTTTTGTTTTGCCTTGTTGCAGTAATCTGGTAAAATAGTGTCTAATATAAAACTAAATACAAAGCAAAATGGTATCCATATAGAAAAATGGTGTCCACTGATATTAACTAACACTTATTAAACTTGACAAAGAGTAAAGAATTGATGTGAGCACAGTGAGGTGGTCAGTAAAAGGCTTCTAAATTATTTTAAAATATTTTGACAAATTAGCCTTATTCAAGACTGAATGTATTTCCAGCTTTTGCTAGTTTTAAGATGGCTCAGAACTTAATTTCAATTTGTGAGATATCTTTCAAAACTAATTCCTCCCTCACAAAACATATTATGACAGGATTGCTAACAGGAAATATCGCAGTAGAAGCATTTTACACCTGTTTTTTCAGGTTTTTTGGTCTTTCCCATATAAAATATCATAAATAGAACTGTTTTAGCAAATATGCTGTTGCCCAAATTAAATCCATCTATTCCTCTCACTACAAACTCAACCTCTTGCAATATTACCACCAGTCTAGTAGTCTGCATAAATTGATAAGGTCTAGGTTACCATAATGAAGAGTTTATCTGGACAATTATCATGAAAGTATTGATAAAAAAGGCACAGGTAAATAATATTATGGTGGTTGGAAAGTGACTGAAGCCGAGATACCAGATCAGGACCAATAATATTGCTGATTTTTCTTTGGATTTATCAAGAATCTTTAGATATACAGCAGGAACATCAGACTATATAAAGCAACAATATTCAAAGCATTGATGAATGATAGACTTATAAATATGTCAGATACATTCAGGAGATAAAAATTATCTAGCATGACACAGTGAACCAACATTCTTAGTGGCAGATCTAGCAATGGATTCAATGTAATCTTTCCCCTTCATGTCAGCCAAGAATGTTAGCCCAAGAAGGTGTAATGAATCACTCTCGTGGTGGTTAGTATCAGCCATACTGATGGGAAGCAGGAAGGGGTCAGATGAAAAGAAATATTAAATGAAAATCAAAGGAAATTTAATGAAAAATGTATGGTGTTTGCACTTCAAACCACGAGAAGCACTTAATTGGTGGGGGGGGGGAGCAGTCAAAACGTTGGTTGGTTGTTTTTGTTCAGTGGCATATCAACAGCTCTATGGGTTATTTAATGTCAAAATCTAAATATTTTGTATGCAATTTTATTTTAATTTTGGAGATAATAATGGTTTTAATGATACAAGTCTTAGTAATTTACTCATAACTAGGGGGAGGATCGGTGGATTCATACCTTTCCCCCCGGGGGGGTATTTACATGTAAATACACAATTGGAATTGGAAATTGACTTTCTGATTTCCAATTCTGAGCCATTATCCATTACACCATCTACATATCCAAGGTTACAAAACATTGTATTCCTAAGAAGTTACCCATCTATGTATTGAACAAGCTATGTTGCTTAACATCGGTGACTGTATAGGAACTGGTATTTCAATGTAACACGGCTGTAAACCTGAGGCAAAACGTCAACAGGTTATAATAAAAAATATAAAAGAATATAAGTAGAAATGCATTAATAGTGTTTGAAATTGCTCAAAAACTGTTGTGCAATGACTCGAGAAATCTGAAATTGTTCTCATGGAAACTATTGCTAGATTGGTGATGACCAACCTGTATTAAACAGGTCTGTAAACAACCACAAGTGTTTGACCAGTCAGTCCTAGCTGGTCTGTCCAAAAAGATTAAAGAGGTTTTAATTTACTTAAAAATGTTTGATTAAAAATATTTACCTATATATATTTTTTTTTTTTTTTTATTATCTTTCACAGATTGACCCTTGTCTTAATGGGGGCACATTGATCAACAATATCTGTGTCTGTCCTTTACCCTACAAAGGGGTTAGATGTCAGTTTTATCAACCTGGTAAGTGTCCTTACTGTTGCATTGTGCGTTGTCTATGGATTCCCAGTGATTTATTGGCAATTCTTTGGTAGAGATCTCAACATTACATCACAGACTGAATGAATAAGGAACTGATTTTTTTTAAACTCACTGTATTGCAGTGAAAATATAGTGGCATCTTTTTAGGGTAAAGCGAGAGAAATAGGAGAAAGGCTACTAACAGGTTAGCCAACAATTCATCAGCATGTGTCGACTGAACCCACATGGAGCCAAAGAATCTGTATGCAAGAGAGGTTTTCATTCCTCTATTGCTGCAACATTACTAACCGTTTTCACACAATTTCAATCTTTAATTAAAAACTTATAGATAATCCACCACTCTCAATATTCAACAACCACAAAGTTCAAACAATCATCACTCATTTTGGGTAATCAGAGTTCTGACCAGTACATTAGGATTTGCCAGTAACATTTACTCTCATGAACACAATTCTTAAAAATCGTTTCACCTGTCTACCTTTGAAAAAAAAAAAAAAAACACCCAAAAAACGTGTTACAGTTAAATTTTTAACAAATAATAAACACGTGTTATCAGCAGAAAAAAAATACTGCTGACATTAACCTAAATGATTTCAGCTACCTCCATCTTATATAGATTTTGTTTCAAGAAAAAATTTCCCATATGATTTGCAAACATTAAAAATTCTTTCAAAAGAAAGTCAATCTTAAGTAAATCTTTAGACATGTTAAGATGTGAATGCTATTTTCCTCCAACTATCTGAATATAAAGCATTCCAAGGAGACATTTCATTACCCAGAATGTCATAAAGTGAAAAGGTAATTACTATTAATTTTCATGGGAACATCTTTTGAGCATTCCCAGACATCTATTTCCTAAATGAATAAATTTGCTTGAGATTATTTACACTATTTACATTTGGACTATTGTCTTCATCTTTGTTTTTTTTATCACAATGTTTCATTTGTTGTGACCTCTGGCCTTCATCAAGTGTATCTTGATCTGGGTAACTTACAGGGAGTTCTGAACTGAACCCTTTATTTAATCTATGAGGGGTAAACTATTCTCATCCCACTGCCCATGTCTAGGGATATCTCATCTCATTCCTATTTTCAGTACTGCTTAGTGATAGCCCATTTCTACTGAGTTCAATTGCACACTGCCTGGCCCTGCGACTGAACTTGAGATTACTGTCACCAAATTCACAAACCAAAGCTTAAATCCACTAGATTATTGTCCTGTGAACTTGAAACTTTAACCTTAATCTGCCTGCTGATGAGTGCTGCTGCTGAAGACTTACTGTCATTTGTCTTTCTTACTTTATTAGTGACTTCCATGTTATATTTATTTCTATACTAGGCCTACTAAAGAGATCCTCATAGGTGAATCTATATGCTGATTCTTTCAGACATCTAACTCTCTAGTGTTCAGCCAGTATTTTCACTTCATTCCATAGGGGCTGATGGCTACTCTTTTCCTTCAATATATGATCAGCAATGCCTGATTTCATTGTTTCACTCCCACACTACAGCTTTTTGATGTTCCTCCAGCCTTAATTTTAAGGATTGACTTTTTTCCCTTTATATTCTTAGCCATAACTGTAAGGAATTGAGTACACACTGTTCTTGGTTGTGTTAGTCTTTGCTCGGCAGAGATTTCTCTATAGAGTGGAGCTTGTTCTGAATATTGTCCTGTAGCAGCAGATTTGAATCTTTTCCAATAAGCCCTTGACATAAGGTAGACCACGGCAATTTTCTGGTCTTCCTCCTTGACCTTTCTGTTTCCACCTGCAGATGCAGGACATTTGTTATTCTCTATGATGTTCTTGATGCTGATCTTTTCTTGTTGACTTCTTTGCCTCTCATCATTTTTGCCCAGTGTTGTAGATATGATACATTTCTACACACTATATTGAAGTAGGTGAGAACAGAAGTTTAGGTATTGTCTGGTAAAAGCTGGTTTGGTTTACAGCATATCAACCTCAATGTGTCATTTAATGCCGACAACTATTTTCTGTTCTGGTAATATTTTTGTTTTGTCAAAAATCTATTTCTGTTAATATTTTTTCTCAAAATTGTATAGCTGGTAATATTATTTTTTCAAAAAAATGTATAGCTGGTATGTAGTATATCATCATACCCAGGATGTCTGTTAAAAGCTGGTTTATGATATACAGATGTTTTGAACTGATTCTCTGTAAGAGTTATTAGTACATCCATGAAGACGAGCTGATTATTTCCTTCTTCCATTATGAACTGTATCAAAGGTCTTATTTTCACATGGTTCAGTAGTATTTGTACCCAGAGTATGAAGGTGTCATCTAATTATCTTAGTCACACTGTGGGCTTTCTTTAGCGGTGTTGTTCTTAAAGCCATTGTAAATTGAGTAAATAATGATAATTGCAGAAATTCAGACAGAAATCTGATGAGATTTTTGCTACAATCGACAATGATGAAATGATTGCTGAAAAATATTGCTTTAAATTTGAAAGGGTACATATACTGAGGATAGGTTTGCAAGAAATTGAGAGTCTACAATATTCTGGGAATGCCCTTCCCACCAGAAGAAAAATCAATTTAAATTGATAATAATTGCTTCATTGATTTATATTTCAGATAATGGGAAAACTTTTATCAATGTTGGCACTGTATTAAGTAAACTTTCAAAAAGCAAATGGAGAAAAACAATGGATAGGAGGTCGTGGAGAGTCATGATCGTCCATGTCCTGAAGGAACATGGCACATAGAAGAAGTGCATTAAAAAAGAAGGAAAATTGTTTGGACAATGCATATGGATTCCTAATGGCAGGGATCTTCAGGTCAGAATGTGTAAGGGAAATGCTTTAGAATTTTGAGAAGGTGGTAATGTTTTTATCAGATAGTATGGATAAAAATCATTTTTTGTTTGTATTGCCAAGTAGATTTTTTTTCTCTCTTAGTTCGTATATTGCATTGTACTACAATCATGGCAGACGCCTGCCATAAGGATGTGAAATACCTTTTTCAAACAAGTTTTTTTTTTTTACTTTGTCCGAGTATCTACACACACACTATATATATATAAGTAGATATTGTTAACAAAATCGAAATTATGGAACAATCAGTCTTAAACCTGAAAATTGCATTGTGCATTGTACCTGAAAATTGCATTGTGCATGAAACTGAGTCATGCTACCAGTGACAAAAAATATTTATATATATTGTTGCAGCATACCTACAGACAATAATGGGTATGTCCCCATTCATATAAATACAGTAGTAAATACTGTATATTGGTCTTCAGTTGGAGATTCATTGTGGAATTCACTTGACTCATGTCTAGCAGTTGACTACATCTTCTATGTGCTGCTGGCGAATCTTATATGTGTTGTTCGTGTCCTAAGTATTATCATTCATTACCAACATTCATTTGATTATTCTATTCAGTAACCTTCCCTGAGTTACAACACACACACACGTGACTGTGTGTGTGTGTGTGTTCACTGAATAATGTAGTCATATTATGTATATTTATATACTGATCCTTTCCAGTTCTAGATGTCTTACACTTCATTTGTCAGATACAAGTTCTGCTGCACAACATTTAAAAACATATTACTGTCCACTTTCACAATACAAGAAAATACTTGTTAACAATATTAATATACTACACAATGAAAATATTAAAGAAAAACTTCAAATTCTTGAGGGTCTCTATATTAAAATCAATGAATCAACACCCAACAAAATTTATTATGAGTGTAGCAGTAACATGTCAAAGCACATATAACAAACATTCAATGCTATTTTGCATTTTTACCAATTCCCAGTCATCTCCCTTATATTGAAAAACTTGTTTTACAAAAAGTTTCATAACTACAATGGATAAATTTAAAAATAATTATAACAGATTGTGTTCATGCATGTTTTTTAAAATATCACCATCAAAAGGAAATGCAGATTCTATCACAATTACAATAAGTTTGTCTTTGTAATTTACCCCAAGGTTGATCTTAGAGGAGATCGAATGAACTTGGGTAGGAAAAACTATAGCATCTTCATTGATGAATTTCATTTTATCAGGAAACTGATTAGAGAACTGGAAAGGATTATTATAAGAATAGACATAATATATATATATATATATATATATATATGTGTGTGCATGTATGTATGTTTTGATGCATTTTCCAACTGGGCTAATTGTTTAATAATTTGTATTTTTAGTTTCCTGCTTAGAAATTTGTCAGATGTCTCTGAATAAAAACCAGACGGTTGTCAGCCAGATGTATTTTTTGTATACCTCAACCCAGAAGCGAATTGAGGTGTTCTGCGACTTCAAAAATGAAACATTCGGGACCATGTTTATCCCAAGGTCCTCTCTTTTTCAACTTACACAATCTGAATTCAAGGAATTTGTACCAGACAGCAAGGAATTCATCTTTCGAGAGAGACTGGATAATCAAGAAGAGAATGAGGCTATTATTAGTACACTGCCAAGGTTGGTCGATTATAATTTTTTCTAGAAAAAAAAAACAAGTGCTATTTCTAATTTTTATTTATTTTGATAATGTTTTTTTTTATTCTTAGATGAAATCCCATTAGAATTTTCTTTCTTCCTTGATTAGTTACCATATACAGCATGTTCTGCCATTATCTCAGATAAACAATGGGCCACTCCTGTTTGATTGTGAGGATAGAATTCTAATAGCTTGCCAGGAAGAAAATATAGATAAAAGGCACTGTTTGGTTTTAGGGAAAGAAAGAGCAGAAGAGTGAAAGAATCAAAGACATAAAAAATAGAGGTAGCAATAACAGTTGTTGGTTTAACACCTGCTTCAGTGAAGTGGAAAACTTTGCAAATTTTGAAGATTTTCATTTGTACCCTCTTACTTCTTTATAGAATGACCTGCATTCATATTTATGGGTTTTCTTGTAATATTTTGTTAAAGGTCTTAATCTGAAATATTTAACAATGCAGGAGGTGGATTTCTTTGCATACATTGTAGCCATGGAACTCACAAGGTGCTTATTCAGTCATTAACTTCGGAATTAAGAGTCATCAGAAAATTCAAAAAGGAAAACTGTGAAATTTTCTTATGCATTGCTAGTTTTCATTATTCTACCGAATATTTAAATTAATGTCTTCATTGTTTTAGTTGGATGCTGCTTTTCCTCATGGAAAAGCAGGATTACATATGGTAACCTATAATACATGACTAATCTTTGTTGTGGAGATAAGTGAGTAAATAGAAAGAGTATATATATATACTTTTAAATGACTATCACCTAAACATGGCAAGAAAGCATGCCAATTGTAATATAGTAATTAAAACAAAAAAAGTGACATTTAAATGATTAAACTGAGAATCTTTTTTTCATATTGAGTTTTACCACCACCCCAAGCAATTGTAACATTATTTTATTTATTGGAATTGTTCCTATTTCAAACTTTTATATTTTTGTTTATATTTCTGAGATGAGGTATTATGTACATTATTTACATTATTCAGACTATTGTTCTCATCTTTGTCGCCATATTTATCACAGTGAGCGAAATAAAGGGTTCGGTTTGAAATTCCAACCACCTGAAGAAGGCCGGAGTGTACAACGGCCGAAACATTGTGATAAATATGGTGACAAAGATGAGGACAATAGTCCGAATAATGTAAATAATGTTTTATATTTTTAATTTCTAACTACCAGAGGTACCCCACATTATTTGGGAGCTAATTTCTTTTCTAGACAAATACTTCATTTGTGTAGATTATTAAAATGATTAGAAGTAAACATGCCTTAATTTACTGCCAAAAGGTAATTTATCTTCCTATATCTTTAAATAGTAATGTAATGGCTGGCTGCCTGTATCTAACTATGCCTGTCTGCTAGGGCAGCTAGCCAATCCCTATTGCAGACGCCTGCTCAGGCACATTATATAGATTATGTGAATTACACTGCAACTGTGCTAAGCAGAGCTTAGATACAGCTTCTAGGAGAGTGCACATTATCTGGCATCATCAACAGTTTCAACAAAGCCAGTATGATCAAACCCTCTGTCACAATGGCTTGAGTCTTCCTGCTAGCTCAACCACCAATGGCTCCCAAATAGTTCCATCTACCCTATTTCCCTTGCAAGGTTTGAGTCGACCTGTGGTATGTTTTTTAGGTCCTTTTCAAAGGTGCCATATGCTGGGATCACCTCTACAGATCAATAACATCAAGAAGTCACCTTCCAGACAAATCAACCATTGTCAGATTCGGACCTCAGTTTCATGGTCGGAAAATGAGTGTTCTAACTACTTGGCTACATAGCCATTTTATCTTTAAATATAGTGGCAGGGAATAAATATTTAACTTCAATAAGAAATGTCTTCCTTGACCTTATTACTGACCTTTCATAACCATCAAAGTTGACCTGAGGTCAAAGCCTTCTAAATTTGATCAAGATCTATCCAGTAGTTCCTGAGTCTATAGCAGCAGTGACATGAAGAAGGTTTGATGATGCCCAGGGTGAACTCCTTGATTGTATGCCCCCTAAGACACAAATGGGGGTCAGGCTATGGGTCCTAGTACTGAGAAATGTGAGAAAGAAAGACATTTTAAATATGTAAAAACTGATGAAACATGAAATAAACACTTTATTCAAATTAAATATAAACTAAATTTTTTATTTCACTCTTTGATTGGATGCCCTCCCGATATGAATGCCTGGGGACATCACACCCACTGCCTCCATTTCCACATGCTAGCAGACAGGCTCTTTACTGTATTTGTACAGATATGCTATATAATAATAGAAGCCAGTTTAACCATACATTTAAAGGGATTATTCATATGAAAAGAGTGTTGTTTAATAGTGTAATATTGAAGATGAAATTGCAGTATTATTGTTTGTTTATTTGGCTGTACAAGGTTCTATCCCTGACTTATATTACCAGAGTCAGGGAATGGGTTAAACTGTGTCCTGGGTATGACAATAAACTACATCCAGCAGCAAGGCCTCTGATCAGGAGATTGGAGGTTTTTGAGGAGCATGGAACCATCTCTTAATTGCTGCTGTTGTCAGGTCTACTCTTACCTGGGTGGTAGCTTAGGGTCCTAGCTATGGGCAAAGAGTTAACCCCCACCCCAAACTGGAGTTGGGGTACTATAAAAGTATAAAAATAGATTTTATAGTAAAATTACAAGCAATACATTTTTGAAAAAAAAATTACCAGCAATACTGAAGTGACTCTTTTACATCGGAAGTCATCAAAGACTATAAATAGTTATGGCTATTACCCATGGGTAGTTGAGTGCATACTACTTCCTGTGAGTTAGTAACACTATACTACAACAGTGTTGCTGACATTTAAAGAACTGAATGAAGAATTATCATTGGATAATTATGAATACACACAAGTGTGGCTTAGGATACTAGCAGCTAAAATTAGAAAAAAAAAGTTAAAGTATTTAAAATTAGATGTGGGGAGAAAACCAGATAACTGATCTCTTCTTGGCAATTGCTGATTGTGAGGCTATTATAAAATTTTCAGCAATTGCAGGCTGAATACAGGTATGCAATTACTGATAATTTTATAATAGCTTGGTGAAAAATGACATTTGGTGATTATAGCTGTCAGAAATGATATTTGGGGATAATAGCTGTCGGAAATGATATTTGGTGATATAACTAATAGCGAAAAACATTAGAGAAAAGGCTAGTGGATGCAGAGAGTTCATGAACAGTTGTCAAAAAGTTAATGAACCAGTTATTGAACATGTTCTTCATTTGAAACAGGCCACTAAATATTGCCAATTTGAGAAACTGTGATCAGAAAACCAGTCAGTCGAAGAGGATTTGATCCAAATGAAATTAGTAAATGGCCTTCAAAAGTAGGAGTATCAGCAAATGCATTTACAACTGTGAAAGTTATCGCTAGAACAATATGTCGAATTTGTTCAGCAACAAGAATTAATTGGAAAATTCAATAAGACAAAAATTACAGATCTTGTAGAGGAAATGAACACATACATGATAAAAAAAGACAGAATAATGTGTACTTTTTGTGGTTATCAACAACAAAAATGTCCAGCATATAAAAAATGATGTGAAAAGTGTTTCAAAATTAATCATTTTAAATGTATGTGTAAATACAAAATGAGAAATGTAGAGACGGCCCAACAAAATGAAGAGGAAATAAATATGGACATCTTTTCATTGAAAAAAAAAAAAAAAAATAAAAAAGGGTTATTAAAAATCTGAATCAATAATGTTTTATTTGACATGTAACTAAATACAAGAAATGACGTGATGTTGATACCCAGAAATTAGGAAAACCAAGATAAAAGAAAAGCCTTGTCCAATTGAATCAGTTCAACAGATCCATGATAAAAATGTTAGGCTATTTTGAAGCCTATATGGAACTAAAAAATAAGTTTGACATATTACCAATTATCATGGCAAACTGTGGAAAGAATCATGGTCTAATAGGAAATGATGTATTGAACATAAAGTAAACAAAGTTGAAACTGGAATGTTAAAAAACTATGAAGCAAAGTTAAATGAAAATGTTTTCCCCCCATATTTCGAAGCATGAAAAGTGCCAGTCCATCTACTATCAATAATTGTAGAATAACGAAAAAAAAACTGATATACAAACTGATTACATACAAAGAATACATATTCTATTCATATAAACCTATTGTAACCAATTGAAGTTGATATTCCATAAAACAAAATAAATCATGGGTCAAAATAAAAATGTATATTCCGATACTTTGGAATGCAGAGGAATATTGCAGAAAGTCTTGTTTGCTACAATAGGAAAGCCGTTCTCTAGAAAGTAATGATCAGATGTTATTCTTTTTTTAACAAGTTGATGGATTTGCTCATACTGCAAAACTCCTAAAAAGTGGCTTGAGAACAAATCCATTAAGCCTATGTATGGGCTTAGTCAGAGTTCAGATTTGAACTGGGTAGAGAATATTTAATCTCATATAAAATCTAAACAGTATTGAATTTTTTATAAGTTAAAACTTATAATGGTCAATGGCAATGTTTCTCAACCTTTTCAAGCAACAGCACACCTTGTATCAAATGAAAATATCATGGCACACTTAGCAAAATTTTTAAAGGATATACATTTAAATGTTATGAAATAAAACCATAGATTTTTAAAAAAAAGTAGAAAATTGCAATAAAACTGAGAAAGCCTTTTTAGCTAATGTGGAATATTCTTTTCATATTGAAATCCAAAATCTAGCAGTTGGTATCATTAAGGATTCATTTTGAGCCTTTAAAAAAATAAAAATACTTTTTAAAAATTGAATATTAAAGCAAAATATTTAAAATAACATCATTGATGAATAGTGAAAAAATTTAAAAAATAAGTTTAATACTTATTTATCCATTTATTCAAATACCAATGCTGTAGCATTACTACTTCCACACACACACACATATATATATATATATATATTCAGTGACAATATTTTGTGGCACACTCAAAGCAGACCTTACTATATGTAATTAAACAACACTTGGTTCATACACCTAAATGAGTGAAAGACAGTTTTCACTTGTTTTGTGATATCAACAAACACTCATGGCCACTCTTGTAATGTCAACAATACTCATTGTCACGTTTGTAATGCTTGTTGTAGTAGAGACTTTGTAATTGCAGATGCAACTATAGTAATGCCATTGAAAAATACTGGTTTCAGAGACCTTTGAATAACACTCACATTAATAGTACTTGCTCGAAAAGTAACCACTGAATAGTGATCAGTATAAAGAAATAGTATAGTGAACAGTATAGAGAAGAGAACCGTGATCCGTAAATAGTTACAGAGGACAGAATAGGAAAAGTGATTATTTAGATGCCATGCTAATTCCCATATATATATATATATATATATATGATTTATCATTATGTGATCTACTTATTCAAAATGGGATTGCCTGTGTTTATTCTCTGGCGATCTAAGTTCAAACTCGTGTCAACTCCAATACAACAACTTGAAAGAATCATTTATTTACATGGAGGTAATGAAATTTGCTACAAAAAGGTAATTATTATAATCATGTACTTGATACACTAGAGCTTAGCAGCTGATCTCTCATCTGATGTAGCTTTAACAGTTTTCTTGTTTTTCATGTTACTGCTTTTCAAAGAAACATGAAGAAACAAGGGTAAAATTGGGTAGATGGAACTCTTGGGGCCATTGATAGCTGTGCTAGATAACAAACTCTTTCCCAGAAACTGTAACTAAGGTCTGCTCAGCATAGTTGCAGTATAAACTACAGGTGGGCTCTGTGGGTGTTGAATAAACACAAATGTTCCTGAGCAAGCGTCTGCAATAGGGATTGACTAGCCACCCTAGTAGACAAGTATCTTCAAATACGAGTGACCAGCTATACATAC
The DNA here is from genome assembly GCA_903632075.3 of Acanthosepion pharaonis. Classification (NCBI taxonomy): domain Eukaryota; kingdom Metazoa; phylum Mollusca; class Cephalopoda; order Sepiida; family Sepiidae; genus Acanthosepion; species Acanthosepion pharaonis. Next base: position 78,582 of record CAHIKZ030000115.1, read on the forward strand.
ATACATACATACATACGGTAGTGAATGCTCGACAATTTCCTCACAGATTCAGAGGTGACTGGAGGCAACAGAAATGTGGTTCTACAGAAGGATGCTGAGAATGCCATGCACAGAACATGTAAGCAATAAGGAAGTTTTATGGAAAATGAAAAAAAAGACAAAATCAGAAATAAAGAGTTAAAATTTTTAGGACACATAACAAGGGAATAGAGACTAGAGAATTAGACACTCAAGGAACACATTGAAGGCAAGAAGACAAAGAGAAGCAGTGTGTAACCTATATAACAAGCTTGTGTAAATGATGGGAGAACATAGAGAGGGAGGGATGGTAAAAAGACAAACACTGCTAAGAGAGGAAGTAGTAGAGAGCCATTAAATATATGAGAATTGTTCCAAAATGTGTACTGGAATAAGGAAAAGAAGATAAACAAAATATTAAGGGATAAGAGACAGTTTCACTAGACATAAAAAAAATTTAAGAAAGCTTGCAATTAAAATGGACGAAAACATACAGTTTACTATCCACAAGGACAATGTTTAGTGTGTGTTTGTTTGAAAACAAAATTTGAAATGATAAAGGTGTGAATAATCATGCTTTTATTGCAACCTAGGCAATAATAATTATCAAGTAAAAATACTAAATTCAGCTTTGAGCACTTCTGTCCATATGTGTGTAGTCTGGTTTGGTTTGGTTTACAGCATATCAACCTCAATGCTGACAAGATTTTTTATTGCTGATAATATTTTCTTTTTTCCAAAAATATATTGCTTGGATTAAAACCTATTTTTACACTTTCATAGTGTTTTGACTCCAGTTTGGGGGTTAACTGTTTGCCCACAGATAGGACCCCAAAAAGTGCTACCACCACCCCGGGCCAGGATGGACACTGGAACACCAGCAATTACGAGGTAGTTCCATGCTCTTCAAATCCTCTTGATCAGAGGCCTTGCTGTCAGATGTAGTTTATTGTCATACCCAGTACAATGTGTAGTCTGGTAAAAGTTACAATCAGAATTCAAAGTCCTGGATTTTAACTCCATTTAAACATGGACATTGGAGACAAATATGCAACTTGCTCAGCCACAAATCTGGACCATTTTTATGCATCTGATTGTTTCAGATGTCAGCCATTTTATTTATATATATATATATATATATATATATTACACACACACATTGATATTTGAGCATATCATTACTTAATGGATCGTTATTTGGCAAAATTTTTGACCGGTGAAGCTTCTATTAGTGTTTGCATGCATGGAACAAAATAACAATTTCTCGAAAGGAATAAAAACAAAAGGAATAAGCAGAGTAGAATGTTTTGGTCTATTATTAATCCAATCACTAATAAGCCATAACTAATATATAGACAGATGTGAGTTGGCACTTGGCTCTAATTATCGTCTGCATCAATATAAAGCTTTTTGCTTAATAGCCGCATTCCTGGTCAAAGTGGAAACACAGTTGAAAGTGAGTCCCAGTTACAGGAAAACATGCACAAAAACTCAAGTAACCTTGAAAGTAGAATTCTAATTGTGATTGCCAAATAATAGGTTATTTTTTTTCAGGTCTGCCAAAAGGGCAGCAAATATGAGTTGCACAACTTGGTTCCATCTCTTGACTTAACAATCTTTGAACCATTGTAATACAGCAAACAGCCCTGGATTACAGCTAATTTTCCCCACAAAAAAACAGTGATTGAATGCCTCACTCTGGGATAATGATAATCAGTTTGATCTTTACTGGGTTACTTATGATAATATTAGCTATTTCCTTATAAGGAATCACTTGGCATTCATTAACAGAACAGTGCTGCTGTTGGTTGAAATTTAAAGAAATTGTCTTTCTCTTAAAACAGTTTTTCAAGAAAATAGGTTTCTCAAATCCAGTAACTGTTACAGCTCTTTCTAGTACTGATGGAGGTTTCCTTCCTAATCTTTTGTTTAAAGTGGTGTGGAACATCAAAATTTTGATTATGTCATTATTATCTCTTTGAATTACATGTGATAATCATTTTAATTGTTGAAAGTCCTAAAGTGATTTGGTTTCTGTTATTTGGTACAGTTATTTGTTTGTGATTTTGGAATGCCAGTTCACAAAATTCGAAGAAGGAGGTCCTCACAGAGACCTACATGCTCCACACAATTGAAGCCATTTTTAATCATCAATCTTAAAATGTGTGTTGTGGTGTAACAAATTTCGGCTTGGAATGAGAAATCAAAGAGCTGAGCTTGAATTCCAGTCAGGTTCATGACATTCACTTACATGCAAATAACCTTGGGAAAGATATGAATCTATCTCTTCTCCCTACAGCTATGGGTTAAATAGCAAGACAGACTGGGTCCTATAGCTTATGTTGGCAACCAGTCTATCACATATAGAAATGGCAACCTTCTGTGAGAAAATCATCTGCTTAGTCATGATTGCTCAAGTATGTATTACATATAGCAATTTGACTGACTGAAGAACATGACACATTTTAGGTTAATGTTTTGGTTTTGTAGCAAGTTGTTGTGTTGGGCAAAACTATCCCTAGTGCAGCCTACACTACATTCTATTTCCTTCTACCATAAGTATTTTGTAACTGAGGCATTTGAAAAGTTTAGTATTTACTAAATTTCACATCCTGAATTTTTATGGAGGGTTCATGATAGTTGCCATCATTGCTTTCATTCCAATTCCAAATTATAGTTTCAGTTTTGGAAAGGTTTATCTGAAATCTTATTTCTTGGAACACATGACAGAGGTTGCTTGCAACTGAATAAGCAGAATTTCTTAAATCAGAAACTATGATATGGAATTGGAATAAAAGGAATGATGACACCTACACTGAATCAATCATAAAAATCCAGAACATAGATTTAGTAAATACTAGACACTTCAAATAACTTGATGTATGGATCAGTTATAACAAGTTTAGTATAGAAGATAAGGTAATTGAACAGAGAATAGACTGCACTAGAGGTTGTTTGAACTGTAAAATGATGAGACCTTGGCTTGATGTATGGATCAGTTATAACAAATTTAGTATAGAAGATAAGGAAATTGAACAGAGAATAGGCTGCACTAGAGGTTGTTTGAACTGTAAAATGATGAGACCTTGGCTTGATGTATGGATCAGTTATAACAAATTTAGTATAGAAGATAAGGAAATTGAACAGAGAATAGGCTGCACGAGAGGTTGTTTGAACTGTAAAATGATGAGACCTTGGCTTGATGTATGGATCAGTTATAACATATTTAGTATAGAAGATAAGGAAATTGAACAGAGAATAGGCTGCACTAGAGGTTGTTTGAACTGTAAAATGATGAGACCTTGGCTTGATGTATGGATCAGTTATAACAAATTTAGTATAGAAGATAAGGAAATTGAACAGAGAATAGGCTGCACTAGAGGTTGTTTGAACTGTAAAATGATGAGACCTTGGCTTGATGTATGGATCAGTTATAACATATTTAGTATAGAAGATAATGAAATTGAACAGAGAATAGGCTGCACTAGAGGTTGTTTGAAATATCTAAACTATCAGATGAATACAACCGCTTTCTAAGATCAATGGTTAAAAATTGTTGAAGACCACATTTCTTCAAAGCATGTGAATTGGCGTTATACAATCACAATGAACTGTACGAAATAACAGAAGCCACATCACTTGAGAACTTCCAACAGCAGCAACAACTAAAATGAATAGCACATGTAACTCAAAGAGGAAATAATGATATACTCAAGTTGTTGACGTTTCACACTGAGTAAAACAAAATGTTAAGAAGGAAACCCCTATCAATACTGAAAAGAGCAATAACAGCTACGGACTTGAGAAACATATTTTCCTGATAAATTGTTTTAAAGATAAGAATATTATAAATTTTTTTTTTTTTTTTACAGTGAGGTTCACCCTTTACAAGGCCCACTTGAGGTAAATGGTTATGTTTGTGGGCTTTTTGTGTATATAGGAGTACAAGATAGTGATTAACCCTAGCCTTGAACAGGTTAAAATTCTAGTGATTGGGAAAACATCCTCTTAGGAGTCAGTTCCACAGGGCAGTGGTTTGTGGGAAGAAGCTGCTTGAGTGGAACTTACTTCTCACTGATAGAATAACAAAGGAATGTGGGTGGGTTGCTACAATCTAAGTGGCATGGCAGGTTCTTGCTGTGAAGGTGGTTGGAATGTCGAACCAAATTTTTTTTGTCATTGAATTAAATTATATCTGTGCACACAATTTGAATGAAATTGAAATGGACATCTGTGTCTCCAGGTTTAATTTTCCTGCCTGGCAACAACCCTTGGATAACAGGAAAAGAGTATAAGCCAAAACTTGCAGTCCTTTGAAGTGATTTTTATGATTCAATTTGTTTTTAAACTGAATGTATTTTCTAAAAACTATTGTGTTTTAAATGGACAAAGAATTTAGATTTGAACTTTGCTAGTCCACAAAGATACACATACATAATTACACTATTTACATTATTCGGACTATTGCCCTCATCTTTGTTGCCATATTCATCACAACGTCTCGGCTATTGTATGCTCCGGCCTTCTTCAGGTGGTTGGAATGTCGAACTGAACTGTTCAGTTTGATATACCTGAAGATGGCCGGAGCATACAATAGCCAAAACGTTGTGATAAATATGGCAACAAAGATGAGGACAATAGTCTAAATAATGTAAATAGTGTACATAACACCTCATCTCGGAAATATAGACAGATACTGAAAGATCGGTATGGACCCGATACACCAAAAATATGGAGACAAATTGGTTCAGTTTGATATTTTTTTTTTAATATTTGAAGTGTTTTTACTTTTTGTTTTTTAAACTATTTATTTTCACCTTTTAATATTTGAAACCTTTTTTTTTGATATTTTAAATCTCTATTTTTTTTCATATACAAAAAGGAGTAATAAAAAAACTTTTTTTACATTTTCATACTGTTTTAACCCAAGGTTTTGGGTTAACTATTTGCCTATAGCTAGGACCCTAATAGGTGCTACCACCCTGGTTCAGGATGGACCTGGGAACACCAGCAATTAAGAGGTGGTTCCATGCTTCTCAAAACCTGATCAGAGGCCTTGCTGTCATATATAGTTTATCATCATATCCTGGACATATGGCAATCAAATACCTCTTGGGTTGTAGAACACATACTTTGCAGTTGATTGGCACATTTAAACATGAATTGGCATCTATGCACAAAAGCAAGATCAGACAAGTGAATGCAGTGGTCTGTCTTCTAGACAAGGCAGATCTGGACTGAGTCATGTCAAACTCCAAACCGGCCTATTTTATTGGCTAAGAAAAAAATCCCAGCATGCATTTGTGTACTTCTGCCTGTCAATGAACTGTTACATGACAATAGTTGGACCCTTAAAACATGTAAATTTGTTCTGTTAAAAAGGGAGATAACCGTTTTTTTACATCCCAACAAGTTGTATTAATATTGGTGTAAAAGGGAAGTGGGTGTAGAGTGAAAAATGTCTGCATAATAGAATTTATAACTGATTTTTATTTTTAATCTCAGTTTTCAGGGCCAACCTTGGACAATTACCTTAAGAGCAGACACTACAAAATTTGATCTTCTACCACAGGAACCCAAAAGCCCATATATATATATTGGAGGAATCCCACGTGATAAAATTGCGGAAGCTAAAAAGTATGGCTTTGTTATTAACGGGAAAGAATACATGTCTGTGTGCAATGACGCCAGCAACAGCAATTATTTTATCTTCTATACAGAAAAGATTTCTGTGAACCAAAAGAATTTTGACCAATGTAAAGAATGGCAAAAGGAATTAAAAACAAAAGTCCAAAAGCCACTGCCCAGTGAAGACTTCTTTTATTTCATTGAGATTCATATCAAGTGCATGGCATGGTGTTTGCATAAAGATTTTATATCCATCATTGGAATTGCTCCAGGATTTATATTCAGTAAGTATTTTATATATATTATATATATATATATATATATATGTGTGTGTGTGTGTGTGTGTGTGCATACAAATTATATATATATATATAGAGAGAGAGATAGGATAAAAAGAAAATTCTGGTATTTTTAATTTTTGTATTGTTTAATGTTTCCTATTTGTTCCTTATCCTATCATTCTATTTGGATTCTGGTGTGTGTGTGTGTATATATATATATATATATATATACACACACACACACACAGAGGTAATAATCCATTGGTATATAATCGAAGTAAATCCTAGTAATATAAAAAAAAGAGCTCAATGTATTTATTATAACATAGCATATAAATTATATAGAATAGAAATCCAAAATTACCTCATTCAAATAGATATTTCAACCCAAAAGACTTATATTATTACTTAGCAGATACCCATTACTGTTTGCTTCAGAATTAGTAAGCTTTCATGTAATTGGAATATTTTTAATAAAAATAAAGAATTGTATGACAATGTGTTCCAAAAAATGTGGCTTTAAAAATAAAATGATGAGTTGTAAGCCCAAAAACAGAAAAAGAAAAATAATATGGTTTAACATTACTCTTCTGTAAGTTATCCAACATTAATATCAGAGAAGTTTTCTGAGGTTAATAGATTTTCAAATGAACTACCCTCTACGTAAGATCTTCAATAGGAAAACCATCAAAATAAGCTTTTCCTGCACTTTCATTCAATTGATTTTTAATTGAAGAAAAGCACTTAAAGGTGAAATTTATGCTGGGGGCCCAGTATTTTTGCATAAGCTTTATTCAGCATGTTGATACATCAAATGCTCTATCATCCACCATACATCATGGAGGATAATGCAATTTCTGGCCATTAAATAACATGAATTGTACAAAGAGAAGCATACTGCTAATCATTTTCAATTTAGGGGTAAAATTAACAAAAGTAATTAATTCACCAAAGTTTCCCAAAAGTTTTGCACACCAGTGTATCTCAAATTTATTTATCCATAAAATTTGTATTTTTATTATATATATATATATATATATATACACACACACACTAGTTTGAAGGTTTGAGGTCACTCCTGGTAATTTTTTAAATTGGCCCAAAATATAGTTGTTTTGAACTTTAAATAAGGTAAAATTAATGCACAAGGTTAAAAAAAAAAAAGTGAGACAGGATTTTTTAGTAAAAATTTTATGACAAAAAGAAACATTAATTTTATGATTCAATTTTGCTCTCGTCAAAATATCCTCCGTTAGCCTTGATTACTGCAACACAAATTTCTAGCATTCATTGCAAAAGTTTCTCAAAGTATAAGTTTCATAATTGATTCCATTCTTTTTTCAATGACTCTAAGACCTCTTTTTCCTTTTTTTTCTCTTTCAAGTTCATCCCATGCTATTTCTGGGGGTATATAATTATATCACCTTGTGCAAGATAGTAAAGCTGCTAAGACACAAGGGCTTACTGATTGCGGAAGAACAAGAAAAAAAGAGAAACATTAGGAAATGAGAAGAATAGAAGAGTAATTAAGAAGACAGTAAATACTGATTGACATTGCATTTAAATTTTTGAAGATAAAAGTTGGCTGGAAAGCAAGAAGTCAGAAGAGTTCCACAAACGATAAGTGTGAGAAACTGTTAGCATAGAACTTACAGTTACATCTTGAAAGTATTTATAAAAACGTCACAGGGAAACAACTTTATGGCAGTGGGAAAGTGACTGAAACCGAGATGTCAGGATCAATAATATTGCAGATTCTTTGAATTTTATCAATAATCTCTAAATATATTGCAGGAGCACCATATGTGGCAGTAATATTCAAAGCAATGATGAACGGTAGACTCATAAATATGCAAGATAGATTCTGGAGTGGAAAATTGTTTAGTGCAACACATTGAACTTTCCTAGCAGTAGACCTAGCAATGGATTCAATATAGTCATTCCACTTCATATCAGCTGAGAATGTTAGACTGAGAAAGCACAATGAGTCATTCTCATAGATGTTAGCATCAGCCATGCTGATGGGAGGCAGGGAAGTGTCTTTCAAGTGAATAATAGAAGTTTCATTTCGGAGGCCTTAAAATTAACAAGCCACTCCTTAACCCAGTTAACAAATAGTTTGATTTTTCTTTTGTTTTATTCATGGTGCCTACCTCTTTTAGTTTGTGGAAAGGAACAATAACTGGACAGTTTTTTTTATTTTTTCTGTTTCCTTTTCAATTTCTTTCTTTACAGTAATTATATATCTTGCTAGTATTTTTAATACATTTGTTTTTAATATAATCATATATAAGTTTTGTTAAATTCAACAGAAAAGGTCTAATTTTTTTGTATTTTCTAATATTCTTTTAAGTTGCACATCTAGGTCAAAATTGTGGATAAACTCTTCAAATTTCATGTTTTTGTTAGGTACTTTCAATCATCTCAGGCATTATCAAGAATTGCATAATGTCAGTATGGTGGACAAGATTTTGTTGGCTACATCCCAACATTTTTTTTTAATACTACAATGACAGTTAAAAGTAGTTTAACAAGAAACAAATTTTGAATATTTTATCCTCAATTTTTGTTTGGCTATCTAACAACTTGTCTTCATTTCTTTGCAGGATAATAAGGCCAGGACAAAATCTGTGTTTTCCCAACGTATTGCAACTGCCACCACCGCCACCACCAAAAATGGCATCAGCTTTATTACATCGCTTTAACGCTCTTTTTTTCTTGCCTTCCTCAGATAATTCCAAAGAACATTATTCCCTTTCCGTTTTTTTATGCTGAAAGAATTCTTCATCAATATTTCTGCCAGGTTTTTTTTTTTAGTAGCACCATTAGATTGAGTTCTTGTACTGCTAACTTTGAGGAAAAATCTACTGCTGCCTTTATTATATTAGGGCAACAGGATAACTTTTCTAAGTTACTTTCGGGTCTTGAATAAAAGTGAAAGTTGGAATTTAAAAAAAAAAATCATACAATAAGCTCAGAGACTAGAAATTTTTTTTTAAAAAAATCTGATAAGCGGGTGGAGAAGTGAGAACAAAGCTGAGGAGGGGGTAGAATTAGTCTAGAATTTAGCTGATTGGAACAAAGGAACAATATTAAAATTTTCTTTGACATTTTCACCGCAAATAAATATAAACCTTACAAAGCCTGTTTTTAACGTCCTTCATTGATTATTCATTTCTTCACAGAACACCTGTCATTTTTGTTTGCTGCATTCAAGTTAGAGTTAAATGAGTGGATTGCTTTGGCAAAATGTTGTAGCATACCTACGGATGATAATGGGTATGTCTCCAGTCACATAAATACAGTAGTAAATACTGTATGTTGGTGTGCCATTGGAGATTCATTGTGGAATTCACTTGACTCACTTCTAGCAGTTGAATACTTCTTCTCCCCACTGCTGGTGAATCTTATGTGTGTTGTTCTTGTCCTAAGTATTATCGTTCATTACCAACCTTTGCGTGATTTTTCTATTCAGTAACCTCCCCTAGATATCCTTGCTTTTGTGTGTCAGAGACATTTTTTTTATTTTTGCTTAACATCCTAATGTGTTTTATCTTCAGAGTCACTAATTCCTGTTCATATTCAGTTTTACAATTTCTGTTCCAGATCTGCAAAGGATTGCTTTTCTTGAATAGAACACTGCTAATTACAGGCACTTGTAAATGTTTTTTTTTTCTCAGCCATATTTTTTTATTATTATTTTTTTAACAAGTAACTAGGAAAGACAATTAAAATTTTACTTTTTGTCTGAATTTCTGGGATGAGAATTTATCATTGTTTACACTATTAATATTTGAACTCAAGCACTGCAACAGCAAATTGTCCTATAGGTGAATGGCCTAGTGAGTAAAAGCATTGATTTCTGATTGTTGGTTTTACTAGGGTGCATAGCTTAGTAAAATAAATTTTCATTAAATTTTGGAAAAATTAAGTTATCATTTAACATAGAAAATCCTCCCACTATTTTATATACAATTTAATATTTAAAATAAATACTTATTGAATAAAATGCAATACTGTTTATTGCATATCTTTTAAGTTTTTATTTATATTTCATCTGGTAAAATATATTTCATAGTAGTAGTACTGTAAATATAAACCCAGTAAGGAGAGTTTCAAATGGGCAGAGGTATTAATCCTAGGAATAAAATTTATTCCATAACCATCCCAATATCCTTTTGAATGGACAAGAATCCAGTTTCCAGTTCACCCTGCATTTGCAAGAACTATAAACAAATCACAAGGCCAAATGCTTCAAAAAGTTGGAATTGAACTGAAACTGAATTTTTTTTTCAAGGAAGTTTTCATAAAATCAATGAACAGAATGGAAGGGTTCAAATGTACACTGTAGTAATACATAAATTAGGTACTGTATAAAAGGCAGTAGCACTATACCTATAGGGGAGTTATCTTCTCTTGATGAGACTATATCTGACAGAGAGATTACCTATTGTAACAATATGGCATTGCCAATTCAGTACTTAACCATGATGAAGGATCCTGAATAAGTAGAAACCTGGCTTAAGTATTTTGCAGTGTCAGCAAAGGCAAAGTTAAAGGATACCAAATCTCATGGAGGAGAAAATGAAGTTACAGATTTGGTTTTGGCCTCAGTGGGGTGTGAAGCCATAAAAAAAAAATCTCTGTCATGGTCTATCCCTAAATGTTGGCAGATTTAGCATATGAAGAAATTGCTGCCATTATAAAAGCAAATGTACAACAAAAAAAAAAAAAAAGATTGATTATAGCAGAAACAACTAAATTTCTCAAAAGTAGACAGAGACCAGATGAAACTATTATGCAATATGTACAGTGATTGAAAGAAGCATTGAGATATTGTGAGTTTGAAAGAATGGGTTCCGAACAAATGTCTATCAAAGAGGAGTTCATTTTGCTAAGATTAAGTGAAGGAATGTTTGACATCTTGGACAAGAATAAAATTCTAGAGTGGCTTCAAGCTCATAATATGAATCTGGAAGCATGTGTGGAGTTCTTACAACAATTGGAATTGATTCAAAAATTTAATACCTCCAAAGGCAGCATAGAGACTTATAGTGCTATTAAAAGCTTACTTATATGCAAATATTGCAATAAGGAACATGAAAAGAGAAAAAATAAGTGTCCAACCTTTGGGAAATGACATTTTTAGTGTAAAAAGAGGACTCGTTTCCAGACAGTATACCCATATGGAAAGCGAGTGGAAAAGTGAAAAATATAAATCCTTCAATTGAAACTATTGAAGTATTTGAGATAAAAGCACATGATAAAAGTAGGGAAATAGTGAAGTTGAACAGAGTAACTTTATTCATGCAGGTGGGTACTGGAAGTGATGTGACATTGATACCAAGGAAAGAATGGGTAGACAAAAGTTAAAGAAAATTAATCTCCAGTTGAAACAGTTTCATTGGTCAGTCATCAAAATTTTAGAATGCTTTGAAGGTATGTTTGAGACCAAAAGTAGATTCAAGATAATACTCATCATAGTGGTGGCAAACATCAAAAGCCATGGTCTTTTAGGAACTGACATGTTAAGAGTGGATACTTCAAAGTTGATAAATTCCATGAAATCAGTAGAACCAGAGATTGGATTATTAAGGGGATATGAGGTGAGTATTCAGCTTAAAGAAAGTCAACCCATGTATTTTCAAGCCTGAAAAGTTCCTGTTCATGTTCTACCTTTGATGGTTGCTAAGCTAAACAAAATGGTGGAACAAGAAATATTAGAGAAAGTCAGTGAGGGTGGTAGCAATTGGGCTGCACTCATTGTGGCAATACCCAAGAATTTGTGGTGATTATATGGTGGGCTTGAATCACCAGATCTGTACAGATTCATTCCCATTGACAAACATTGAAACAGTTCCACGAGTTTGCTGGTATTAAATACTTAGTATTAAAACAGATATGGCATTACAGAAGGGTTGAGATAACCAATATACATATGAATGTGTTAATAAGTTTCATTCTATTTACCAAGAATTTTTTTTGTCAGCCCATCATGCAAGGCAGAAATAAGTGAGAACAGCAACACAAAAGCTGGTCAGACAACATCAAAGTGTGTGTGACACTATTTAGCTATGGTAATTGGCTAACTAATTAACCATAGAAATTAAAAACCGGAAATACTTAAGGCAAGAAAGAGTTATATCGAAAGATAGACTGAGTGACATTAAAAAGAAGAATTTATTTTATTTACAAAAAAAGATACTTTTTGCAAAAGACAGAAAATCCGTAAGAAAAAGCAAGATTGTGATTCTGTCAAAATTAATGTCATGATAAGGGAGTGACGCCTAATGAAACAGAATTCAGACAGAGAGGCAGAAGCCGGCCACACAGGGTGGCCATAAAAACATTTTGGCATGAACAAAGCTGCAGTACAGGTGGGAAGAATCAACATTAATTATCTTTCAGAGATATCATTTAACTTTAATTCCTGGTTCCAGCGAAGAAAGCCATCTTGTATATGCATGAATCTTGGCATGAGAAGGAAAATCGAAAAGGGAATCATTATTATTGCTTATTCAAACTGTTGACGTCAGACAGTGTCTCAGAAATGAACATCTGGTGATAAGAGAATTTTAAGGCATGAGAAAAATAAAGAATTTGATTCTCAGGTAAACACGACCACCCAGTTAAAAGTTGACTATCGAAGAAACCAGGTGTTGGGTTTTGATAGTGATTAATGAGTTGGTAGAGGTCCGGGCTAAGTGGATTTTGGTTGTCCCCAAAATCAAGATGTGATAAGAATTATTTGACAATCTGGGATTTGTAAATGTTTTGACCAAAGGAAAAGGAAAAAGAAAAAAAGGATTTTGTAAACAAAATTCTGGAATAATTCCAAGAGGGCCAGTCTAGTCACACCCACACTGCCGAGATGGTAGCATGGGTGATAGGCGGAGGTGAATGTATGAGAAAGATGGAGAAGTTGTTAACACCCAATGAGGGGATTGGTATGAGATACCAATGTGAGAGAGGAAGAGTCTAGGAGGATAACTCTCCTCCAACCTTCCCTCATGGACGAGAGAGGAACCCCCAAAGTGGAAAGTGATTAATCTTCCAAAAATGGGAAGTAATTAATTTTCCTGGCCTAAGAATAAAGAGAATTCTTGTTGGGAATTGAGAATTATCAAGGAATCCAAACCACGTCAGGCCCCCACACCGGGTTTTGGCCGGTATCCATATAAACGAACGTCTCAAGGCAGTCAGTGAGTTCCAGTTGGTTTGAAAAGTTGGAGAGTTGAGTTGGAGACCAGCCTCGCAGAAGCTGACTAAAAGATTTCCACATCCTCTCTCGACTTAGTCTTCCTACCAAAAGCAAGTTTTATTGACGAACAATTAAAGATACCATAATTTGCTTAAGAAACACAAAAAGTGTCACAAATCCATAGAAACAGGCTGGGAGAGAAACACACTCCTGTATTCAACAGACAGATAAAGATAATTGTTATTTCTTAACATATGTGAGTTTGTTTTATTATTTTTTTTATCACCTTTACCCCAGATTCAGCTTGCACTACGGCCCAACGCCTGATTGATTTTGTCTACCTAAGATCAAAGTCACAACGTGAATAGGTTAGACTTTAGATCAAAGCAGTTACTTCGGTGACCAGATGTTGGAGGCGAGCTGAGAACGACAAAGCTGGTATTGAACCAGGAATGACCAGATCGACCGGAAATCAGGCTGGTGGCAGTGACAAAGAGTCAACCCCAAAACACTGGTGGAATAAACCTTACAGCTTCGCACCACAACTGGGAGTTGACCACGGGCTGACAGTGCAGTGTCGTATATTGACGTCGCAACCAGTGGACATCACATATTGGCGCGGCAACCACACCGGCGGGTGTCATATATTGGACTGCGACCGCAACAACCGGTAGGTGTCACAGGGGATGGACATGACAATGCAGAACTCTAGAGAGGCACAACCAACAGATCATCCTGGAGGGGGCCATCTGTTTCTTCTGCTCATAGGTCACCCACCCCGATGACTGAAGCAGTTAAGGAAGGATATATATATATATATATATATATATATATATATATATATATATATATATATATATATATATATGTATATCCACATACACACACATATATGTCAATAATTAAAACTAATGAATAAAAACAATTATAACTTAAGTGCTCAAATCCTCAAATGTATGTAAAAAAAACAAAAAACAAAAAACACATAACAGTCCTTCATCACAACACGTTAAAAAAGTCTTGAGCGACGGATCAGTTAAACTCTCTGCCTTCAGGCGGGAGGAACCCGAACGAGGCTACGCCCGAAGAGCGGAGTCTCCTTCAGGGAGGTAAAACCGGCCCTGAACCCGTTTATCTGGGTTCAAATGGGCTATTTTTGGCCGAGCCTAATGGCTTGGAAATGCCCACGTTAAAAAGGCCTTGTGCCACATGACGCCCTCGTGGGGGACGACTAAATATAGTCCTTCATCACAACATGCATTAGTTCTATGAAACTCACCCACTCTCTCGAGCAGATCAAGTTTTTAAAAAAGTTTAACTCTTGGACCATATTTCTTCTATTTTCTTCCAAAATGAACTTTGAACAATTTCCAACAGATTTTCTTCCTTGCCTAAGAAGGAGTCTTCATAATTTTGAAACATCGATCATTAAAAGGTCTTGTTTTTTAATAATATTTGCAGTGAAGAACATTTGCTGCCTAAAACACACAAATATATATATATATATATATATATATATATATATATATATATATAGGAGGCACGGTGGAGCAATGGATTGAGGAATCGGAGGCCGAGTTTGAATTCAGTCGAATTCACTTACGCCCTCATACCTTTGGGAAAAGGTGTGAATCCTCTTCTTCCTCCAGCTATGGGTAAATAGCAGAACAGACTGGGCTGCCTTGGTTGCAGCTGGTCTAGGAGAAGAACAACTCTGAATTCAAAACCTGTGGGAGGTCGTTTGGGGACCCTGTGGCACATAGTGCACCAAATCTGTATTCAGCCCTTCCAAAAGTATAGATGGTTCTGCACAAAACCTTCACCACTATAATCAAATCTCATGTGCTGGCATCAGGCTGTCAGTTTCCTAGGAACTGATCTGCTTGACTCTCATATGTTGAATTCGACAGGAGAGTTGTGTGTGTGTGTGTGTGTGTGTATATATATATATATATATATATATATATATATATAGAGAGAGAGAGAGAGAGAGAGAGAGGTGTGTGTATTCAAAAAATTAAAAGATTTTTTTTGTTTAATGAAATATTACATCTTATTACAAGAAACATTTTTGATGGATATATATGCTTGAACAGACATCTGGCTTTTTTTGCAGGTTGACAGCATTTATACATTAAACATGAATATTACTATTCAGTATCAATACCCACTTCTACATTGCTTGTATATAAATTATATTTGTATAATGTCTATGTATGTTAAACTTTTTATAAACAGAATATTATTTGAGATGTCACATACATGTAGCATCTTTGGGTTTTTTATATATCGGGGAAAAATGTCTGTTTTGGCATTGCATCAGAGCAATTAATTCTTTGTCATGTCACTTCCTTCTATTTACATGTTACTCAATGGATCAGTTTAATGCTTCGTATCTTGTTTTTCAGATGATGGTGGACTATTTTCTTTATATTTCTTATTGAGTATCAAAGCAAAGATGAATAAATGAGAGGTCATTACACACTAAGGGTTCAAACTTAGACATCTGCTGCAGAGCCACTGCCAATATAAACGTCTGGAGAGCTTTATCCACAAGACAAGCCAACATTTGAATGTAAAAAAAAATAAAAAATAAAAAGACAACACTTATAATTAACATCAGATGGAGATAGCTGAAATTTCTAGGGCACATAATGAGGAAAGAAGGCTTAGAGAATTTGACACTCACAGGACATATTAATGACATGGGAAAACAGTGCATAACCTACCTAACAATCTTTTGTAAATGAATGGGAGAACAGGATTTAGGAGAGATAATGAAAAGACAAAATTTATTAAGAGCTGCAAAGACCAAGAAATTGTAGAAAGCCATGATTGTCAACATCCTGAAGGAACTTGGCACATACAAGAAGAAGAATTCATGTAATAGAAAGCTCAAGAGTAATTCAAGGTAGAGTATTACTGTTAAAATGGTAATAATGAATGAAGTGTAGACTATGAATGAAAGTGTAAGTGGTAAGAAGAGGAGTTGATTAATTTGTTTTTATGGTTTATCAACCTTTTGGTTATTTAAAGCCAAACATATTTTTAGATTGATTTAGTGACAAAATTTCTACTAATTAACTCAGGGGGTGGTGTTAAGAGGTGGATTTATACCTTTTGCTAAGGTATTCGCATATAAGTGAATATAATGAACCTGACTGGAATTTAAATATAACTTTCCAAACTGAACCATTTAAATAAAGTTGGGTAGACATTTCTCATTCCATTATCTAGGGTCATTTTGTTTAAATCTCACTTTTAGTACTGCTCAGTTATTGCTTACCTTGTTTCCACCAAGTTAAAGTACAAACTGCCCAACCCAGGGATTGAACTCACAATTACCATCTCATCAAATTCATGAACCAACACCAATCCACAAGGTTATTTTCAAGCCAGAAACAATAATATTAATGATTATCATGAAATCTATTGATACTATTGAAATCTAAAGATACTTTGTTCATGTTTTTCACTTTCCTCCTCAGCTTCAATGATAGAGGTTTGCCAATGAAATCAGTTGGAATTGGAGTATACAGCCCTGCACGCAGTCATCATCAATCAAAAAGGATCCTTTCAACATGAAACAGCTGGAGGTCAGACCTGATCCGCTAATCATTCATCACCACAACTGCTGTGCAAATTAGCTGTCAGTGCCAGAAAAAAAAAAAATGAATGGTCAACATATACAAAAGTCTGATTTATAGCCAAGTACACAATCAAGGGCCAGTCTATATTAAAAACTAAAATAAATGCTGCATGAATTTCGGGGGAGAGAAAAAATGAAGGACCAAAAGACAGATTAATATGCAGTATGAAAGTAAATACAAAAAATTGATGGAACTGCTTGACACTTTTGTGAAGGCTATTAGAATAATCAAGAACCTACACTAGAAGCAAACTGCCTGCATATAGATAGAAAATGAATTCAGTATATATAGAAAAATAGAAAGGGGTGTAAGACAAGGATGCATCTTCTCACTAGACTTATTCAACCTATAGAGTTAGAGAATTAGAATTCCTACTAGGATTCATTATTGGCAGCCACATTCTTAAGATATGCAAATGGCACAAAGTTGATAGAAGACACGGAAAGGAAACTACAAGAACTCCTACAGATGGTAGTGAAGGAAAATGAGAAGAAAGGACTAAATACAAATTGCAAAAAGACAGAATGCATGGTTGTCAGAAATAGAAACAGCCCAATATACAAATTGGAGATAACAAAATCAAGCAAGTAAAACAATTTAAATATCTGTAAAGTGTTTTAACAGGATGAAAAGTGTAACATCAAAATCTGAAGGTGCATTAGAATAGCAAATGAAGCCTTCCAAAGACAAAATTTATTAAGAGCTACAAAACACAGGAAATTGTGGAGAGCCATGATCACTATGACCCTCAAGGGACACAATGCATAGAAGAATTTATATAAAGCACTGAAGTATATGCTGTATGAAATTTAGGAAAAAAAAAAAAAATCAAGTGCCAACCCATACAAAGGACCAGTTTATATTCCAAAGAAATTAAGTATTAAAAAAATCCAAGGCCCACCCCCCATAAAAAAAAATGAAATATGAATTAGGGGAAAGAATGGATGCAAACAAGAGCTTTTAATTTCCAAACACAGCCAGTACATTGTGGCCATGTTCATAGTTGATGGTATTTATTCTTTTTTTTGTTTTTTTTTTCCTGATAGAGACTTCAATTATTTTAAGACATTTT
Organism: Acanthosepion pharaonis; assembly: GCA_903632075.3. Classification (NCBI taxonomy): domain Eukaryota; kingdom Metazoa; phylum Mollusca; class Cephalopoda; order Sepiida; family Sepiidae; genus Acanthosepion; species Acanthosepion pharaonis. Next base: position 96,432 of record CAHIKZ030000115.1, read on the forward strand.
TTGCAGTTGGTGGCACATATTACATTTGTGTTTTTGACAAGTATGTTGCATAATAAGGTTGATATATTTTCATATTTTGGTTTAAAAGGCTGTATTCAGGAATTAAAAACATGTCTGCCTATCAGAAACTTGAGCACTCAGAATGAATTATTTGGACAATTTCTACACATTAAATCCATTAAGGAAATCTCTTGTTTGCAGATGAGAAAAATACAACAAAAAGTTAACAAATATCCCTTGTTAGTGTGTTTGTGTGTGCATGCACACATGGACATACATACATACATATATACATATATATATATATATTGTGATGAAATATCAAATATGGGTTGGAATCCAACAGAATAATAGGATAAAGAATAATAGGTAATTTTTATCAATCTAACATGTTTCACTTTTATTAAAGCTTCATCAGAGGAGATAAGGAGAAAAAAAAGAAATTCTGGTATTTTTATTTTTGTGCTTTGAATTTTTTGATTTTCATTCGTTAAGCTGGCCTCACATGTTTTTGACTTGTTAAGCAGCATTAGTATAATTTATAGAGTGATGACCTATTTCATATATATAATAAAAATAAAAAAGTTAATGGTCAGAGTGGAATTAGACCATGAAACAGTAGTATTAAAGTACTCAATATACATATAAAAAAATATTTAAAAAATACACAGTGTGTATTGGGGGTAACTTTAAGAAGAGGTGGTACAATCACAAGTTATCTTTTAAGCTAAAATGTCTTAGGAATTCTACTAGACTAGCCAACCATGTGCAGAAATTAAAAGAACAAAGATCTAACTGTGAACTGGAAAATTAAAAAAAAGCAAAACCTTACAACAGTCATAGTAATATCTGCAACATTTGGCAACAAGAAAAGTTAGCTATAGCAACATTTCCAAACTAAAAAAAACCTTTTGAAGAAGAAATCAGAAATTATGACCCGTTGTATAAATACTAAAAAGTTCCTTTTGAGTTCATATGAAGTGGGATGAAAAGAAAATATGCATATTTCATTTACGCCCCCCCCCCACTGATACATTTTCCAAATCACTTGTTTTCCCCTCCTCCTCACATTGTGCGCTTATTCATTTATAAAAAAAAATATACCATTTATAAATTTTTTTAAACAATAAAGTGTTATGAAATCAATTGACTGAAATTGCCTGAAGGTACCAGAATTGGCTGATGTCCTTATATATATATATATATATATATATATATATATACACACACCATGTATAATAGCACAATCAAAGTGCTTGGAAATGGCTAATATGTGAGATGCTTGGGACAAACAATCAGTAGGATAAATATATGTCTGCTTATCCTTCATTTTTGCGTTATTAAGTTTAAAGAGTTTCCAGTAGCCACTCTTAAATGTACAATCCAAGATACGATCCAAAAATACTTTGACAAATTTTGTGGGTCGGTTCCTGACATCAAAACAAGGTAAAATGTCCATATAAACACATGTCCAAAAGGCCATCATTTTATCTCAACACAGGAACTCATAACAAAATGTCCTCCACTTGCTTCTATACACACATTCCCATCAAAGACGATTTTAAATATTCCCACACAGTGTTGAATAGTTTTGCAGTCCCCCATGGCATGTTGATGAAGTGTCTTTACATTATTAATGTCTGCTGCATGAATCAATTGTTTTAAGTATCCCCATAGATAAAAATCCAAAGGATTGAGGTCAGGCCATGGAACCAGTCCTCTCCTATCTATCCATCTTTCATGGTAGATGTCAGCCTGTAGACTGCTCCTGTAAGAGAACATATGGACCTACCAGACAGTCACCTACAATTCCATCCCACACATTAATTGTAAACTGATACTGGTGTCTAGCCTTTATTGTACCATGGGGATTCCAATCTGCCCACAAACGTTGGTTGTATAAATTTATTATTCCATCTCTTCCAAATGTTGCCTCATCCGTAAATAAGACTGAAGAAACAAACAATGGATCAGCAGTAAACCATCAGCAAATGTTCATCTGTGCAAAGTGATGAGAGAACAAAAGACCCTGCACGTTGCAAATGATACAGATATGGAAGCTGCAAAGGTTGGGTGATTCGGCTGCCTTTGGTCTGTAAACACAATCTGATACACAGCCATGCAGCCTCATGTCTATTACTATTTGCATGATCATATGTAAAAATTATATCTGCTTGCTCATGATATGATCAGAGGGTGGGAAGGGGCAACACTGAAATCCAAAGATGCATTTCAAAAGTTAAGCAGAGTATTAAGAGACAGAAAAACTTTGTTAGAAACCAAGAAAAGACTACTGAACTGTGACATATCTGTCCTCCCATATGGCAGTGAATGCTGGACAATCTCCTCACAGATGAAGAAGAGACTTGAAGCAACAGAAAAGGTTGCTGAGGATACCATGGACTAAATATGTGAGCAACAACAAAGTTTTAGAGAAAAAAGAAAGAAATTTACTTAACATCAGGAAGAGGCAGTTGAAATTTCTGGGCCACATAATGAGAAAGGAGGGCTTGGAAAGTCTGATATTCACAGGACAGATTGAGGGCAAGAGGGACAGAAAAACAGCACCTAACATACTTGATGAGCTTAAGTAAATTGATGGCAAAACAAGGTTTAGGAGACATAACAAAAAAACAAAATTTATTAAGAGCTACAAAGGACAAGAAATTCTGGGGAGCCATGATTGCCTACATCCTGAAGGGATATCAAGAAGATTTAGTTTAGTTTAACAGCATATCAACCTCAAAGGATTATTTATTGCCGACAAGATTATTCTGATAGGTTTGTATAAATAGAGTATGTATTCTTTGTAAGGAATCATTTTGTAGATCAGATTTTATTGTCATATTTTATAAAGAGGGATTTGGTTGAGAGTCAAATGTATTGCTGGTAATAATTTTTCCTTCAACACTTGGTTACAAGGTACATAAGCAGATTTGGTAAACAGTTTTTTTTTAATATTTTCCTGTAGAGTTCAATTTCTTTAATGAAATTTATGTTACTTAGATTGTTATTTTCAAATAGATCCTTTAAAGTTATCTGATTTATAGAGTTTGATTCAGGTTTGCTGAAAGTTACAGCAATTTAGTAGAATGTGTTTGACTGTATATGGTTCCTGGCATGGGACTGTAAAGAAGAAAGTTAAAATTTCATATCAAAATTGGTAAACATAATTTCAATCTCCATGTTAGAAGTTGATAAATATCATTTCTCCTGGTTTTTTGAAATAACTAATGGCCAGAGAAATTTTTGTTATACTTTCAAAGGATTATTATATTTTTTTTTATCTTTTGGCTCTGAGCAAGGTGATAATGCCCCTAAGATGCAATGGAGTTACTGAGAGTAAGACAAAGTGAGATGATGTTACTGAGGAAATAGAACAATAAAAGATTTAGGAAGACAAAAAAAAAGATACTTTCATGGTAATTGTTCTGATAAACTTTCTGCTATGGTATGTAGACCTTAGTAATCTAAGTACAGTACTAGATTGGTGGCAAGCTCTTCTCGTTATACAGTTGAAATTGCTAAATATAACCATAAGTTCTATATTAACTGTTTCTTCTCTTCTGGTTTCTTGCTTGTAGAATTCTCTTCTGGTTTCTTGCTTTCTGTTCAACTTTGATCTTCAAAAATTTAAATGCAATGTCAATTGTTATCTTATGCCTTCTTAATTACTGTTTATTATTTTCTCTCATTAATAATGTTTTTTCTCACATTCTCTCACACTCAGTAACTTCTTGCATCTTAGTGGCTTTATCGCCTTGATTAAGGTGAAATGATTAAAAGAATACTAAAGAAAAGCAACTAACCTTTTAGTTATTTCTTTCCATGATAAATGTCGATGATCACCTCAAACCTGGCATACATTTTTTCAAATCTTCATATTTTTTTAGGCAGTTTTTACAAGAGCCAATAAAAATGTTAATATTAGAATGTAAACTAAAGAAAGAAAAAAAAAAATTAGCACTTTTGTTCAATGTTTTCAGCTTTTGAATTTGAAGCATTTGAAAAGAAAAAAGGAATTAGATGTGAAATGGAATTAAATTTACTCGTTAAGAATGGGAATAATTTTCTTTTTTTTCAGAACTTTAATCTAAAATTCAAGAATTGTGATTCTCAGACATTCAAAGCTGATTATATTTTAATGAAGAATATGAAATTTTAACTTATATGAATATAAAAATTCAAATATTTTATTTAAAAGTGATTTGCTGTTTATTGTAATTTTATGCTTTATGATGACTGAAAAATCTGTATCAAATGAGGGGGTGCTGAGAAGTTCTTGGCCTAAGCAACAAGCTAATCGAGGAAAGAAAAATATATGATGATTGGTCAGATTTTGGGAAGAGTAGCAAACCAAGAAATTTTCAGCACCTTGTAAAACAACAAAACAACTTTATATATATATATATATATATATATATATAAGAAAAAAATTAGGCGATCATGCTATCTTGGTTTCAACTTTTCAGTGTTTTCAGGTGACCCGGGCTAACTCTGCCCAATAACACATATATATATATATATATATATACATACATACACACACACACACACACACAGAGAATCTGCCAAAAATAAGTATACACATTTCAGTAAAGGAAAAACTTGTACAGATATCCTAATACTAAAATTATTCAGACACCTTGAGATTATAGAGTCTGAAGGTAACTTGGAGTTACCTTCAGACTATAGAATCACAAAAGATGCTCAAAATGGTGGCCTTGCAGACATTTATTAGTATGGAAAAGTATTGCTTGGGTAATGTTGGTCAAAATTTCCAGTGGGATTGCTGCACATGCATTTTCAATTTCTTGTCTAAGAGCCGCCAATGTAATTGGTTTTCTGTGATACACATCCTTTAGGGTCCTCATAGGTAAAAGTTTGCAGGTGTTAAATAAGGTGAATATGAGAGAACTTGATTACACCTCTACATCCTAGCCAGGATCCTTGCAAATTCTCATTCAGATAAACTTGCATGTTGAAATTCATTTCCACTAAGTTTATGTATGTCAGTGTTATCATAATTTAATAAAACTACAAAAGACAAGTCTTTCCTTTTCTGAAGCGTGTAAACATTTTTGGCGGACTCTGTATATATAATTAAAATACAACAATAACCCGTTTGCTGCCAGAGACATAAATATATATATATATATATATATATATATATATATATATATATATATATATATATATATATATATATATTATGTTAATAACTATAGTTAGTTGGTATAAGAAAAAATGTAAAGTGCTCCATTTGCTAAGTAGAGCCAGCTTACCCTGGAGGTCCATTTAGGTGAAACCTAGGTAGGTAGTTCCTGGTTCACTAGAATTTTATATATATATATATATATATATATATATATATATGTATGTGTATGTGTGTGTGTGTGTAAAATTTCAGATATAACAAAAAAATATATCTGTAAAAGGACCATGAGTTAAGACAAAAGGAAAACTTAGCTGACACATTTTGGCCTCTGATGGACTTTATCGAGGCAAATGGTATCTAGATTCTATTGATGTTCTCTTCTCATACTTCTCACTTGTGGAACTTTCTTCCGGCTTCTTGTTTTTCCATCAACTTCTACTGCAAAATTTTGAATGTTAATGTCAATCATTATTTTCTGTCTTCTTAATTTCTGTTCTTTTTGTGTTTTTGCTGAACAATGCTTTTCTTATATTATTTCACACTTAATAACCCCCTGCATCTTAGTGGCTTTGTTGCCATGCTTGGGGTGAAATGATTAAAAAAAAAATGATTTGCCTTAATGTCCATCAGAAAACAAAATGTTATTGGTTTTTCAAAATATTTAAATTTAAGTATATCATAAATATTCATCAGGTTAGCCCAAAAAATTTAGGTAATTTAGGTACTGAAGACTCCGAGTGACGTAATTCAATTCAATGAAAGTGTGTAAATAATGTTATTGAATTTTTTTAATGCAAATTAGTATTTAAATTATTTTAGCTTGGCATTAATTTGTGTTCTATATTTTAAATAACATGAGCTTAGCCTATGAATTTAACTGCTGTCTTAATTTTTTTTTTTTTTTAACCGACTTTCATTTATGGAATTGTGTCACTTGGCATCATCCATAGTTTTTTTTTTTTAGACTTTTCAGCTAACCTGATGAATATTTATGAGCATTCTTGAATTTAAAAATTTTGAAAAACAATAACATTTTTACTCTTGTATATAAATACTTGTTACAAAATAAATACTGACATTTGCATTGATAAAGTCCTTCAGAGTACAAAGCGTGTTAGTTAAGTTTTCCTTTTGTCTTTATTCATATTGTCCTTTTACAGATATATCCTATCTGAAATTTTACACATTCACATACATGTACATCTGGCAGCAAACAGATTCAAAATAAATAAATGAATAAAAAGAAAACAAGAATTTTTTTCCTATTGTTCTTCAAACCAACAATGTTTTTTTCTTTTTATTATCTTTAGCAACAATATATCTGAATGAAGTTTTTATTTTTTTTTTATGGGCAGAAAATGATTTTTACATCCAGCAAATTTAGTAATAATGGCAAGATTAATAGTAGCAATTAATAATGAGATTAATAATGGCCTTTATGCAAGTAATAATAAGATTATTTATTTCTTTTACTAGTTCTTTGTGACGGGAAAACAAGACCTGTTGAAGCTGGGCTTCCATTACTATGAATTCCACAGATGTCATGTGACCAAGTTTTAATATCGATTTGTAATGATAATGCAATTAACTGAAGTGAAAAGCAATAAAAGAAAAAAAAAAAAAAAAACTTAATGAAATTCAAGAATCAAGGAAGCAAAAATGAATGCATTTCAGAGGTAAGACGACAGCTAGAATTCCAAGGGGAGACAAATGGAAACTTTTCTAATTTATCGACAAACAGAAATAGCTACATTTGAACTTTTTTTTTTTTTAATGTTTTCAAGTGTGGCTACTTGGACAACAGAAGCCTGTCTGGAAAACGTTTTGCAAAACAAGTACCTCATTAAAGCATTTCAAAAGTCATTTTTTTTTTTTTAATATTGATTGACATGCCGAGATAAAATAATTGTTATTTTGTAAATGTGGTATTTGATCTGAAGATCACATTGAGTAGTAAAATTGATGTCACCATATTGTGTTGATTCTTATGTCCAAACTATCTAGCTATCTATATCTATCTCCCTCTATTTTTTTTTTTAATTAATTTACCTCAAACAAAGAGATAATACCACTAAGACGCAAGGGGGTCTACTGGGAGTGAAAGAAAATGAGAAGATTTTAGAAGGAATCAGAAATAAGGGATAGACCTCTGCTCCTGTTCAAAAGAGGGGGAGGAGTGTAGACTGATTGAAAAATCTACAAGTGGGTTTGTATATTTTTGTCTGTAAGGTCTGTATATATCTCTTGCACTTTGGGTGCAAAGCAACAGTTTTCTTTGTGATAACAGCAGTAGATTGTTCACAAAGATGGTACGTGAAAAGACCTACCTTAATGAAAAAACAATGATATCTACACAGTCTGTTTTTTGACAGCATGGGTAAACCAGTTATAAAATAAGATTCTACTGGTTTTCTGTAGTTGCTAAGTAATAAACTGAACCCTCAGAATTACTCCATATTTATATCATAATTGGAAAATATGTATTTAAGGACATTTGAAAATCTTTTAATAGTAAAAAGAAAATATCAATTTCATATCTATCATCATTTTTGACAGTACAGGTAAACGGGTAATATAAGATTTTACTGGGCATAAAGTGGGGGATCAGTTTTCTACAGTTGTTAAGTAATAAACTGATCCCACCTCCATAATTAGTGTGTGTGTGTATATATATATATATATATATATATTTGAAAAAGAAATAATTTATAGACTCACATTCGCAAAACTTACTGGTAAGGAAATAGCAAAATATCAATTTCACATGTGTTATGATTTTTAACAACATGGACAAACTACTTCATGGAATAATTATTTCAAAATGTCATTGAAAAGCAGAAGGCAACAGCAACATATCTGAATTATGCCAAAAATAAACTAAAAATGGCCTCATATCAATATCCAGCACTCACAAAGAGTTTTTCTGTAGAACAAATTAACTTTCCCTGCTCCATTATAGCATTGTTGCTAGGTTGTACTGGCCCGTCTTAGGAAAAAAAGAGAAAATTTCCATTTATAGGAAATAAATAATTATAAGGACACTAACGGCAATTTTGCACTGCCATTTTAGATTTTGACTGTATGCTGCATGCTCAAGAGTAAGAAATCCAAATAATATATTCTTTGCTGTTAAAAAGGAAAAAAAAATATTTTTTACCATGAAGTCCTATAAAATTAAGAAAAATTATTAAACTGAAGTAGGGATTTTGTCAAAATATTTTTCCAAACAAATTAGCTTATTCAAATTTCATCAATTCGTTTGTGAAATTGAATGAAATGTAAAGTTTGTAAATTGTGACAAAAAATGTTAGCGATAACTTCAACAATACTAAATACTGTGAGAATTACAACATGCTGATGTGTGTTGCAAAAAAAAAAAATTCTAGTATAATAAGTCACAAAACAGGTTGTATTGTAAACTACTAAAAGCATTGGTTAATTTATAACACAAATGCTAGAGACCAATATTTCAGTGTCTTGAAAATGTCATCAGCAGGTAACGTAAGTTTCATAAAGACATACATATGTCTACGTCTACAGTAGCAAAAATGTTAATCCTACAGAAGCCTTCAAGTAATCAAAGAACTAAATAGATATTTACTAAGTGAAGTTACACGACTAAAAACAGCTTGGAAGATAAGCATACTATGAGAGAGTAATTATTTAATATGGCACACTCTGTGAATTTTGAATGCCATCTCTCAATTACCCACAAATTCTTGAAATTAATACACCAAAGTGTTTTCTCCATAGAATTAAAAAAGAAATTTCAACAAGTTGTATTTAATCAGAAAAAAAATGTGGACTTTGTAACAAACACCATTTAATATATTGTTGAGCGATAATTTATTTTTAATCTATTCTGTCTGTTAATAATGTGTGCAACATTTTTTGACCACTGAAAATGCCTTACTTCCTGATTTTCAATTACTCAAAAAGTTATTCATAATGCAGTTTTATTGTGAAATACTAAGCAAATTCTCCTTACTTAATGGCATTAATGTTTGACTCCAGACTTATGACCAACTATAAAAGCTCATAAAATAAATAACAAAAATAACATGCCCAGGCTATTCAGAATTTATTTTTATAATTTTGGTAATATTTTTTAATACATTTTTATGTTTTTTTTTTTACATATAGTATAAGTGAAATTCTGATTCTAAGTAGATTTGAAATATGCCAAAACAAAAATAAAAATGGCGCCATATCAAAGAGTTTTTATGTAGAAGAAATTAACTTTCCCTGCTGCATTGTCATAACATTGTTACCTGGTTGTACTGCCCCACTTTTTTTTTTTTTGAGAAAAAAAGAGTAAGAATCAGACAGAGAGAGTTGACATTTCTATGATACATAATGAGGGTTTCAATAATTTGACATTCACAGCATATATTGAAGTCAAGAGGGACAGAGGAAAGCGGCAACCTACCTACCTAACAAGATTGGGTAAATGGATGGCAGAACAAGGACTGGGAGGGATGGTGACAGAACAAATCTTAAGAACTACAAAATGTAGGAAGTTGTGGAGAGGCATGATCACTAACCTAACAGGCTTGTGTAAATGAATGGCAGAACACCGACTGTGAGGGATAGCGAAAGGACAGACATTAATAAGAACTACAAAGGATAGGAAGTTGTGGAGAGTTATGACTGCCCAGGTCCTGAATGTACACAGCACACTGAAGAAGAAGATGCCTGAAATAGTGATCAGGCACAACATTTCAGTTAGTGACTGACTCATTTAGTAACCAGGCTGTTGGAATGGTGCCTGGTAGTTAAGTGATGATATTGACTGCATAATTTTTTATATATATATATATATATATATATATATATATATATATATATATATATATATATAGCCCTATTCTGTCAGTAACGCTTGCTTGAATTCTTGGTCAGTTATAGTCTCTTATTGATTTTCAATGCAAAACACACAGATTGAATGTCCAAAATTATCAAAACAAGTTTTAAGCTAAAGAACAAAAATTAGTTGTTAAATTCCAACTTCAAGGTGACATGTTATTATGACAATGTCCATTCCTTGCTCTGTGAATGACACTCACAGATTGCTTTGAAGGGATAACATAATATCTCTTCTTTTTGATTATTAGTAATTTAATATATTAATTCTGCATGAATACAAACTCACCAAAAGTGGGTGACTGCAAATTCTTCTCTGAGGGCAACCTTAATGAGTCCTTTCTAATCTCTGAGCACATCTCTGAAATGGATATTCTGAACATGTCTTCTGAAGGGACACAGATAAATATGAAGTTATCAATGACTAGATTGGATTAGGAGTTTATCCGTTCAGTCCAAAAATGACAGTCATTTAAATTTTATGAATTTTATGATGCAACTCTACAATTACCATTCCTGTAATCAGTGAATTAAAAATAAGACATAAAAAATAATGTTATATTTGTTAAGTTTAAAATAGTAGAAATTTCTCTTTCTAAAAAATTCTATTAAATCATTAGCAGACTTTCCCATTTCTATATAGTGGACTATACTGGCGATGATGAAAAGTGTTACACACACACATAAAAACATGGGCGTCTATTTCAAATATGAAGTGTGTGCTATAATAATAACGTTTGAAGTAATTAAAATGTTGGATTAAAAAAATTCATTAATTCTTTATAAATTGCTTTACATATGAATAAAGACAATTACCAAAATAAAATAAATAATAATTACATTAAAAAAAGTAAATAAATATATATAAACAAATAAGAAAATAAAATTTAACAACATTAACAACATGCGCTCACTTTCATTTATTAGGCATTAAATTACATCACTTAGCATCTTCCATAGTTTAGCTTTGCTTACAGTTACCCTTAAGAATATTTTAGAGAATTCTTAAATTTAAAAATTTTGAAAATTTAACATTTTTTTTCTTTTTTTTTTTTACTTTTGTTCATAAATACATTATGCTAAATAAAATCCTTACAGTTTCTCAGTGGATGAAACACCCTGAGGAAGTAAAGTTTTTCTTTTGATTTTACTTATACTGTCTTTTTACAGATGTATTTTATTTATATCTTAATTTTTTTTTCAGTGTGTGTGTATGTATGTATGACGGAGTGAGAAATCAGAGAAAGTTCAAATTCCAATCAATTTTGTTACATTCACTGGGGAAAAGTATGAATCCATCTCATCTTAGTTATGTGTGAAATAGTAGGGTAGATTGTATTCTGTAGCCTTGGTTTTCAACCAGTTTACATTAAGGACAAATCTAGATCCTGAGGAGTGTCATTTGTAAACCTTGGACCAGTTCTCTGTATTTGGTTCCTCTAAAAAGGAGTGGTTGGTTTTGCGTAAGCCTGTACCACTATAATCAAATTATAAATGTGGGTAGTTTGGCTGTTCAGTTCTAAGAGCTGCTGAACATTAAAGACAATGGGAAAGTTCATTATATATGGAATATCTGCATCTATTTTCTTTGTTTTTTATTTTTTTAGTATCTATTGCCTCTTGTGATGCAATCCTGAAAGTACACTATTTACATTATTTGGACTATTGTCCTCATCGTTGTCACCATATTTGTTACAATGTTTCGGCCATTGTACGCTCCAGCCTTCTTCAGGTAGTTGGAATGTCGAACTGAACCCTTTATTTCGTTCACTGGGGTAGACTGTTCTAGTTCCACGCGCCATGTCTAATGGATGTCAGTTATCTCTTGTTAATTCCCCTCTTCGAGTTCTCCACTGCCTTAACAAGTGGTGAACTTGCAGAGTGGAATTAACAGGAGATAACTGATAACCGACATCCATTAAACATGGCACTTGAAACTAGAACAATCTACTCCAGTAAGTGAAATAAAGGGTTCAGTTCGACATTCCAACCACCTGAAGAAGGCGCGTACAACAGCCGAAATGTTGTGATGAATATGACAACAAAGATAAGGACAATAGTCTGAATAATGTAAATAGTGTACAAAATACCTCATCTCAGAAATATAGACAAATCCTGAAAGTAATTACAAGTTTTGATATATTTTATAGATCCTGCACATATCACTGGTTATATAAATAAGAAAAAATAATTGCCAGTAAAAAATAATTTCAAGTAAATTTATAAAGTTAAAGAGTATAGTAAATTTCCATAGCAAAAAATAATTCCCATCAAATTGCTACAGGAAAAATAATTTCTATTGAATTACAAGGAAAAGTCAAAAATTATCCACACTCATAACACAGAAATATCATGGCAGAAGTCAGATAACTTTTGATCTACATTCATATTATAGTAATTTCCAATTAATTAATAGAGTAAAATAATTTCCAAATAATTTCAAACAAGCTTTTAGTATTTGCCATGACACTGTATAGGTAATATAAGTGAAAATCTCTAAGGCATTTGTTTTATAAATTCTACCCATAATCCAATGCATTTCATAAGCAATTTATTAATAATACTAATTGATACTGGGCTATAAATGATTTTTTTAATAAATCAGTGTAATATTTCTCAAATACATAGAGAGCAATCCCTTTTTCAATTGGAATGATTTTCTGACCATCTGAGGAACGCCAGGCAAATTTATATGAATTTTTAAACACAAAATATAAATCCATATCCTCAATTAACTGTAGAGGACCTTAACATCAGATTCTGAACCTATTTTACAAGAATGGACTTAAAATTAACAGAAAGTGAAAGCCAGTATCTTCAATACTGAAGGCAAAATGGTACTGTGAAGTAATTACTTGTTACCATTTATACAAAAAGAAAAACTATCTACATTATATATATATATATATATATATATATATACATACATACACACACACAGGGTGTCCATACAGCCTGTGTGCACTTTAAAAAATTATAACTTTATTTGTATTTATGAAAGAAATAATCCGTAAAAAAAATGTTACAAAGTTTCAGGTACCTAGTTTTAAGTATAGCTAAAATAACTAATGTGATTTCAGGCATTACTGTAAATCAGTTGGCAAATGTTTTCCATGAACTGCAAAATCGTATTAACCTTTGTATTGCTAATGATGGAGGAGATGTGGAAACTTAAATAAAATTTCAATAAAACCTTAAAAAATATAGATTTACTTCTTTCTAATCCTTTTTACAAATTATTTCTATTGCAAATACAAATAAAGTTATAAATTTTTTAAAGTGCACACGAACTTTGTGGACACCCTGTATATATCTATTTTTTTTCCTTATTACTTCAAATGTTGTTTTGTGGATACCCATGTTTAAATAGACGTCATGTTCTTGTTTATTTTTAAGTGTGAATTATATCTAGCAGCCTGTGTAATTGAGGGACTTTAACAAAGAATATGTGCTCTCCAGCAGGGCTTTGAACCATTGTCAGTGAAACCACTGTCTTATCTGATGTGCTTTAGACTGTTTGGCTGCAGATATTACATTTAATAAAATGCAAATAAATAAATGAAAAAATAAAAACAATAATGACACCCCAGAGAGGTGACTAGAATATGGAGAAATTCTATACCTCAATAAGTATATAAATTAGAATACATGAAAACCAGTTGCATGTCTAAAGTTTTTATTTTCTTGTTAAATGAGTTTTCTCAAAACAAGTGAAAAAAAAAAAAACTAAGGCAACATCATTACCAGATTGTAACTGTGCTATTATTTTTTTTCAGTTGTCGTGAGAAATCTCATTGGGAACAAAAGATCAACAGGACAATAAAAGAATTTAAACATCCAACTGGTTTTCAAGTATTCAATCTTACAAACATTGGATATTCCGTATCAATCATTTATCACCACAAGCAGTGCATTCTTTATTTAAAAACTTGTGAGATGGAATAGTTTCTGGTAATGGATTTTAACATATCTTAAATTAACAAGTAATAGAAAAATATTTTCATAAGTTTCTTGTTCTAAAGATATGCTCAAGACTAATTTAATCTTTTCAAAGTTTAAAACCACAAACTTAAAATTCTATGTTAAAAAATTATAGATGGGAGGAAAGGATTTCTTAGCCTGTAAGCCAAGCAGTTTGATACGCAGTAGATATTTAGTTGTGAGAGGTGGATGTAAATATTTGGTTGTGAGAGATGGATGCAAATTCAAGATGAATTGGTCACATGACAGAGCTGGGGATATAATTTTTTTTTTCTTATTGGACCTTTCAAATAGAAAAACATCAGCAGGTTTAATCAGGCCTTGTTAAAAAAAAAAAAAATGTTAACCCATTGTATCTGAGAGGTAACAAAGTAATCCAAAAACACAAAGCAAGTTTATAATTCCAAGACTCCATTGAGTATAACATGTTTGATAACATTTGATGGGGAAAGGATCACAAACAAATTGAGAAGGTGATATTAATTATCTGAAGATAACAGCATTTTGATGAAAATTAATCTGTGTTCCTTGAGGATCAAATGGGGGCAACTGCGTGGAGACAGAGTGTTGCAGATTACCAGTATAAACATCAAAACAATGTAGTGATCAACACAAAATGAGATACTAGCATTTGCAATATCTTTGTGATTTTTCAATGTATATTATTAGGAGTATGGAACACTAACATATTTAACATTTAGTGAATTTCAATGTAGATTATAAAAATATGGGACACTAACATTTGCAACATCTTTATGATTTTCAATATAAACAAAAATGGGACGCTAACATTTATGTTTTTGTTAATTTCGATGAAGACTATAAAATATGGGACACTAACATTTTCAAAATCTTCATGAATTTCAATATAAACAAAAATGGGATGCTGACGTTAACATTTTTGTTAATTTCAATGAAGACTATAAGATATGAGACACTAACAGATTCAAAATCTTCATGAATTTCAATATAAATGATAAAATATGGGACACTAACTTCCTCAGCATTTTTTTAATTTTAATATAGATTATAAAAATATGGGACACTAATATTTTCAACATTAGTATGAATTTCAATATAAACAAAAATGGGACGCTAAAATTTTCAATATTTCTGTTAATTTCAATGTCGATTACAAAAATATGGGACACTAACATTTTCAACATCTTCATGAAAAGCAAAAAAATATGGGACACTAACTTTCACATTTTGTGAATTTCCAAATAGATTATAAAAATATGGGACACTAACATTTTCAACATCTTCATGAAAAGCAAAAAAATATGGGACACTAACTTTCACAACATTTTGTGAATTTCCAAATAGATTATAAAAATATGGGACACTAACATTTTCAGCATCTTCATGAATTTCAATATCAATGATAAAATATGGGACACTAACTTTCTCAGTATTTTTTGTTAATTTTCACGTAAATTATAAAAATATGGGACACTAAAGCTTATAACATATTTATGACTCATTATAAACTATCAAAAAATAGGACGCTAACATTTTCAACAGCTTCATGAATTTCAATGTAGATTATTAAAAAAAATATTCTTTTCACTCACTTATGTTTTTGCAATGAGTGTATGTTTCTTTGTATATTTCCTGCTTTAAATAAACACAAAATCTAACAAAACAGCTCCCAATGATAAATATTTGTAGACAACAGAATTTTTTTTTTTTGTTTTCAAAAGTTAAAATATATTTATTTTGTTTTTCTTTTTGTCTCTTTTTTTTTTTTCATTTTTTTTTTAAATTTCAAATTATACCAGATTTTCCCACAGGTGATATAATTCTTTTATGTCATACCTGTGGTACAGAGCTGATTCAAGCACTGTTTGTAGATGTGATGTTCAATATATATATATATATATATATATATATATCTCAAACATCTTTCAGTATGAGTAGAAGATTTAGTCGTTCACGAGAACTAGAGATTTTTTTTTCAATTATACATCAAACAAGTGCAGCTATGCCATTGTTACAACATTGGCCTTGTTCATAGATATTCACATGAATTCAGGGATCATCCTCTAGAATTGTGGGTTCTTTTGGTTGGCCTGGCAGCACCGTTGGGGGACTTGATCTCATCAGAGCTACTGTGACATCTTCCAGTTCCTGAATACTGTTGTCTACTGTTTTTGATTGCCCATTTGTATTAGAAATCTCATCATCAGTGGCAGACATCTCAAGATTTAGCTGTTCAAAAATTCCTGCAGGGACCAAACTGGCAGTGCCGCCCTTCCCCTTCCCACGAGATTTTGTCTTGCGCAGGTTGCGTTTACCAGGTAGACGTCGGCCATGGGAGACAGCATCGAGTTCCGATCCAGAACTAGACTCTAAATTATCCCGTCTTAGGCCCTTCTTTGAGTCACCTGAGTGACGCAAGAGACGGATTCCAGACACAGATGTCAGGTTATAGTTGGGCAACATTTTCGGTTCTTTTACTTTGGCACACTTATAGGTCGGCTTTGGCGGAAGTTCTGATGTCTTCTGAGAAGTCTTCTCAGTTGGTTCTATCCTTGATTTCATTGCCACAGGAGAGGGTTTGGACCGATCAATAGACAGAGGCACAGGTAGCTTCATCTTGCCTGCAGACATGATGGGCAAATCTAATCCATAACCAACATTTGCCTGCAGCGGGCTTGCAGGTCCCATAGGTTTTGGATTATCCAACTGATTTTCTGCAAAGGAAAAAAAAAATAAAATAAGTTCTTAATTCTTTGTTATCTTTTAGTTTTATGTCAAAATATTTTGTTTTTATTGTTAATCTGACATTTTTATTAAGTCAAATGTTATTTTTAGTGGATATCCATGTTTGAGTAGATGCCCTATTTTTTTTAAACAGTACGTATTATATGAACTGACCTGCATACTCAAGAAAACTTAACACATTTTCTAATTTAATATTTAAGTAAATGTTCTGTTTATAATAAACAGTATTAATTACATTTACCAGCCTTCCTCTGTAGCTAAATAGTATAGCACATCAGGCCAAATGACAGTTCCATGTAGGATACAGGATTGATTTCTGTTGGAGGACACATATTTTCTACAAAATTTCTTGAACATTCAGTCCATTCACTATAATTAATACTGTTTTATGCACTTTTAAAAATATTATCTCTAGTAGTATATATATATATATATATATATATATATATATATATATATATATATATATATATAATGAAATGGACTAAGTCCAACGAATATTTTTATATATTTACTGTTTATACATTATTTTTATAGATACAATTATTTAAGTAAATGCTTTATTTATAATAATTTACTCAAATAATTGTATCTATAAAAATAATATATGAACAGAAAATATATTAAAATAATTGTCAGACTGGAGATAGTATTTTTAAGTGTGCATAAAACAGTATACATCTGGAATAATATATATATATATATATATATATATATATATATATATATATATATATATATATGCATGGTACTTATTGGAAAGAGCTAATATATTCACTTGTATGGATAAGAGTTTGTGACCCTGGGTTTCACACTTTTGCAATTTATCTGATGATCGCAAAAGTGTGAAACCCAGGATCACAAACTCATATTCATACAACTGAATATATATATATATCTCATACCACTGGAGATAGTATTTTTAAATGTGCCAAAAATGTTTTATATGCAAATAAAATAATAACAATACATATGTTTCATACATTTTTTTCAATGCAGTTAAGCATTGTGAGACTGCTTTACACATGACATCACTTAGATTAATTTCAAATCAAACATCCAAAAAATACCAGGATGTAGCCAACAAAATCTTTTGTACACAAAATCTAACAGAAGCGTTTCCCCAAGAACAAAATATGATCTTTGGACAGTTTATCCACAATTTTGATTTAAATGTGCAATGAAAACTGAAAAAAAAAATTAAATAAATAAAAAGTTAAACAGACAGACCTTGTCAGTTGAATTTAACAAAATTTGTTTAATACAATATTCCTAAGTCAAGAAAACGACTGATGATGACAATATGTCTAGAAAACTGAAAGCCAAAATGGCTATAATGGAAAAAAAAGAAAAAAGAAGGAAAAGGTTAAGGAGTGAGTGTAAAGTGAAAAAACAATATAAAAGACAAATAACCTTATCATTCTACACATACACAAATAGGTGCAGATGGGTGTGTGAATGCACAAACACTACGAAAAACAAACTTGCATCAATGAAAAGTGCATATGGAAAAGAAAAATCAACATGCATAAGCAGTCAATTGCTGATATCTCCTGTGGACAGAGTGATTCCTGGAGGGTTCATCTACAAAACCCTAGAGTAGGGATGGTGAAGGTAACATCAATCAGCTAAATGACAAACCAATTAGTTGTATAAATTCTACAGTTTTATATATATATATATATATAGTTTTCATTGATTTATATATATATATATATATATATATATATAGTATTTATATTTTTCTATAAAACTATGTCGAAACCAGTTGGATGAAGAAAAATGTTTTCATGTAACTTGACTTTTTGCCACTTTATCTGAGCATTTTAAAGCAGAAATGAAAAATTGAAGGTAAAATTCATTGCTTTGGAAATTCTGTTTCATGAAATGTTGCAACAAATTTTAAATATTTCAACAGTTAACATAAATTTAAAGATATATTCATGGACAAATCAATGAGATTTGCATATAGATAATATGTTAAGATAAAATGTAAAACTGATTAAATATAAAACATAAAATGAATAGATGAAAATTTTGTTAAGAAAAATAAAGCTGAAAATAGTGAATATTTATAATTGAAAACATAATTTATGATTATATATTATTTTGGTTTAAAGTATAAAAATTAAAATCTTATTAAGATGTTTCAGGAGTGTTTATTTTAATATTATTTTCTTTAATTATTAGGAGATAAGGAAATTGAACAGAGAATAATCTGCATTAGGAATAACTGTGACAAAGCAAAACATGAACCTGAAAACTTGAGTCATGTTCTTAAATAATCTTGTAAAAGTGAGACTTTCATACTGATGTCGTACATGGCACCAAAACCATTCAGAAATATTTAAACTGCTAGCTGTATACAAATGCTTCCTAAGATCAATGGTGAAAAAAAGTCTTTGTATCAGTAAAGCCCAAGTGTCTTGATAAAGAACATCCTTCTTTGAAGATTGGGGACTGGTGCCACAGAATCACAAAGAACTACACCAAATAACAGAAACCACATGACTTGAGGACTTAACAGCAACATCTAAAATGGATCTTGCATGTAACTCAAAGAGAAAATAATGACATATTCAAGATGTTGGCATTCCACACTACTTCAAATAAAAAGTTAGGAAGGAAAGATTTTATAAATATAGAACTGAACCTAAGACAATGAAGAAGTCTTAAGAAAAATTGGAACTAAAAAGACATATCAATCAAAAAGAGACCGCTGAAATTTATGAAACACATGATGAAGAAAGAGGGTCTAGAGAATTTAATACACATAATGAAGGTCAGAGAAGCAGGGGGAAAACAGTGAGTAACCTAAGAAGTTTGTGAGAATGGACAATGAGATGTTAAAGAGTCAAAGATTTCTTCATAATCATCATCCTTCGACCTCTCTATGGTTGGTCGAACTCCATTGACAATCCCTTTCCACACTATTCAGTCCTGTATTGCTGTCTCCAGATCCCCATTGTCCAACCCTGAGTCCCGAGTTATGATGTCTGGGGAAGTTAATTTTCATGAGATGACACTTCCAAAAGTATGCCATAGGAGTAAGGATAAGATAATTTCCCTGTCCACTTGGTAATTACTTAGAGTAACAAACCACTGGAGGTTGTGGTTAACCATGACAACTCATGTCCTGAAGAGACATAGCATGCAAAACACCACCCTAGTTTATATAAATAAATGACCAGTTATTGATTGAAAAAAAAAACAAAAAACAAAAAAAACAAAAAGGGGGGAAAAATGGGTCTTACCTATATCATTCAGATTAGGATAATCCGCATGCGTTTGCCTATGACTACTGTTGGACACAGAAGAAGGAGACCTGTCAACACTGGGACTGCCTGAAGTTGATGTGGCTGCAGAATCAATACCTAGGTCATCGAGGTAAGGACATGGCCCTGAATGTACCTGGCGTTGCATTTGCAGTCGGCAGAAGATCTTCAACTCCAGATGAGATCTGATGAAAAGGAGACATTTAAAATGTATTGAAAAATGAAAAATTTGCATCATTTGAATACTCCGATCCCAAAAAAACCACACCCAGTATAGACCTGTTCTTTTCTTAAGAATCTTTAAAATAAGATCATAATTTTAACCCATTTTTGAATAGGATATATCAAACGCATTTTCATTTTCTTTAAATACGTTGGTGTATGGATCAGTTATAACAAATTTAGTTTTGAGATTAGAAAATTGAACATATAGCCGCATAATATATTATATTGACCGACCTCTCTTAGTGAAATGAGGAATTGCTGCAGCGTTGGAATCCTCAGAATCAGGTACCTCTCTCAAATGAGAAGAGAACAAATATCATGCTTTGATCCCAGCCAAAAGGTTGAGAAGTGATAATAAATCCTTTATGAGTTAGTGGTACGGGCTGGGTTGTTTTGTTCTGATGTAAGGTGGGGTGGGGGGGCACATGTAAAAACAACAAAATTCAAATGAAAGCTTATTTTTGAACAGTCCACATTTTCAACAACATATTCAAAGAAACATTTCATGCCACATTGATCTTTTGACTTTTTCCAATTGCTTTGTAGTGAATTTTTTTTTTTTTTACTAAATTTTCACACAATACAAGGCCCAAGAGTCACACAATATACAACATTACTAAATGAGATTGTTGTATAAACATAAAAGGAATAAGGACAGCTTATGAGAATATGTACAATTGATAATGGTTGATGCAAGTCTTGAAGAGGCTAAGATTGTATTGATTGGGAAAGCATCTTCTCAAGAGTTTGTTCCACAAAGATGTAGTTCTTGAGAAGAAACTGAGTGGAATTTCCTTCTTATGAAATTAATATGAAAGGATTTGACCCCGATGTGAACAGGTCTCTAATTTGAATATCTGTTCTCACTTTTCTCACCAGATTGATTCATTTTCTATGGTTTATTAACTCTTTGCAGGCTATTTAAAGCCAGAAAATAATTTTTTAATTTTTTTCTTTCGAGATAACGATATAGTGATACAAATCTTATGAATTAAACCCATACCTGAGGGGAGGAGAGGGGGATTCCTACCTTTCTCAAGGGTATTTGCACTTAAAAGAATATAACAAACAACTGGAATTGGAACTTGGCTCTTCAATTAACAATTCTGAGCCATTACTCCTTACACCATCTACACATCTAGATACTGACCAGGCTCAATGTTGCTTAACTTTGGTGATCGTACAGAAACCAGTCTTTCAACATGATATGGCCGTAAGCCTTACAGCAAAGTACTCTCATTGGGACCACACATACTTCTCACAGCATCACTTTCATGTTTTGTTCTCTTTCAATACTGGCTATGAGCTGCCTCATCATATTCTCCTTAATCTCGCCCACAGTCTGAAATCTCTCTTTCAATGGTGATTAACTCTGGGAAAAGTTAGAGATTTGTAAGTAGCTAAATCTAGATGATTGGGATTGATGTAATGTTTTGCCATAAAAAAAACTGTGCATGTGTTATCAAAAGCAGGCACAGGCAGCATTGTCATAATAAATGGCATGGTCTGTTATACTTCAATACTACTACTGAGTTACCCCAAAGGAGAGTATCTGTTTGTACAGGCTCACAAGGGTCTGCATTACTTTTCAAGTTTAATAAAGACTGGAAAACTGGTTTTAGAGAGATCCAAAATGGCTGGGTATAATCTGGACAAACCACGTGTGTGTTTTGTGTGCGCATGTGCAAATCACATAAACGTGTTATTCTTGCCTCACCTAAGTTCCTTCTCTTCTTCTGGAGTCAAAATCTCAGAATCCAGAGTTTGTCCCTTAATCAAAGGCGCCAAATATGGCTCTTTAGAACAAAGATTCTCTTCAATTTTCTGCACCCTCATTTCCAGTCGATCATCAGAGTGTAATTCACCCCGCATCTGAAAAAAAATAAAGAAACCTACATCAGGAACATCACAAAAAAAAAAAAATGACCAAATTCTTGATGGAATAGTAAAAGGGTAAGAAATTTAAATTATTATGAAGCATGTGTGACAGAAGTAGTTAGGATTTTAGACATTTTTTTAATCCTATAAATTATTTGATAATACAACCAAGTAAAAGGAATATATATATATATATATAATATATATATAATATATGTATGTATGTATGTATGTATGTATGTATGCAGCCATGCTATTTTGATGAAGCAGAACTGGAATTAATCTTGCACAAAGCAAGGTGGGTCCTGACTGACAAAGGATTTGTTATAAAGATTTGAGGCAAAGTTTTAACAAGACCAGAATCTCTTCCTGCTGCCCACCTCAGACACTCATGGTAGTCCAAGTAGACCAAGTGTTTTTATTGAGGCACCATCTCTAGGAAGGTTACCATTCAAGGCATGGGACCTTATCCTAGCCTTAAAAGGAAGATGCAACGCAAATAATTTTCATTATGATTTATATTACATAAAATATACTATTTATTTAGACTCTTAGAAAAATCATTCAAAAATCAATCAATCAGATTTTGATATTTATTTTCATATTTTTAAATTAAACAAGTTCTTTTCTGAATTTTATAAATTATTTCTAATGGCTTGGCTTTTGCTTTTAACCCTGAAAGGAGTCATTGGGGCACCTACGTGCTGAACTGTCCCCCAATCTGCTCCATCTGTTGTGGTCATGCCCCAGAACCAGGGTCTCAATGAATTGTTTCTCTATCCATTTCTTGATATTATTATTCCACTTTTTCTTCTTTCTTCTCATCCTTCTATGTCCAACCAGTTCCTTGAAGAAGTGTCTTTGGATGACCATCTGATCATATTACATGGTCATACCATTTCAGCTCCATGATTTTTTCATTGAAGTGAGGTCTACATGGGGCCCAATGTGCAGCTGTATTTTACTGTGAACCTGATCATCAGTGATGAGATACTCAGGATGGTACCATAGAAACTTATTTCCAGTGCTTATTTCTTTCTTTGTAGCTCAGCTGTGAGTGTCCATATCTCGCATGCATGCAGGAATATATAGAGAAGACCTGTGCATGCAGGAGCCTGATTTTGTACTGCCCAGAGATGGTGCTACCTCTTCATATGATCTTCAGCTTAGACAGTGCAGTCATAGTTTGTGCAGTTCTTGCAAGGATTTCTGGTCTTGATCCTTGGTCACTGATGATCACCCCAAGGTATTTGAACAGCTTCACTGTCTCAAGTTTCTAGCTGTGGACTGAGATATATACCATGATGGAATCATTAAAAGCAAGATGCAAACAAATAAGTTGCTGTCTATATTTCTGAGATGAGGTATTATGTACACTATTTACATTATTCGAACTATTGTCCTCATCTTTGTTGCATTATTTATCACGTTTCAGCCATTGTACATTCCAGCCTTCTTCAGGTGGTTGGAATGTCGAACTGAACCCTTTATTTTGCTCACTGGGGTAGACTGTTCTAGTTCCACGTGTTCCATGTAAATACGATGTGTAAATTTTTATAAAGAAGACTTGGGGCTTTTTAACCCCAGAATTCATGGGAGAATTGTGCTACAATTTTGCATTTATACATATAGATAATAAAAAAATCAATTCATCAAATTTATGGCAATCTCTACACTGCCAGCTTCTAAGTATGAATAAATATCTATGTTTAAATTGATATATGATAGACAGAGACTAAGTGAAGTAATTGACAATAATATACAAAAGCTCTATATGTCAGAGAAAGTGAAGTTATTTCACAACCACACACACTTTTAAGCAAAGACACATGAGGTGGATAAGTTTTAATTTTTTTTTCCTGATATCCAAATATATAATTTTATTGCTCAGTCTAGGATAGGAATTGTCCAGACTGAGTGAACAGGGAATATATTATTCCAATTTCTTATTGTAAATGCAGTTAAATTGTGTATGTATTAAATGGCACAAGCACCTTTACAGCATTCAAGCCTACAGCACAGACCTATGCATATACAAAGTCACACACAGTGTGTGATGAACAGAGAAAGAGCTCTTTTACTATTATAGATTAAATTTGACAGCTTTCAATGTTTAATTCTATTATAAATTATTATTTTTCCTTTAAAATTTAGGAGCAGAAGTAGATATGATTTTAATTTATAATATAACTTATACAATTATATTAAAAGAGATTCTGTTTTTCACAAAACTAACAAAATTTGATGGATTTTTAAAATTTACATCACATCAATAAATTATTTATAATCATCAGTGACAGAGGAAAATCAGTGCATAACTTCCCTAACAAGCTTGTGTAAATGGTTGGCAGTACAGAGATAAGGAGATATAACAGAAACATGACTAAGGACAGGAAGTTCTGGAGAAAAGATTGTATTGTTACCTTTTTTTTTTGTTTTACCCTTTGATTTGGTTTGGTTGTTTTAGTTTAGCAACATATCAACACTTCTATAGGTTATTTAATTCTGATCTCTAAATATTGTGTACACAAATCGATGCCTTCACCTACATATATTTTGAGCGCAATGTGATGCCTTCACCTACATATATTTTGAGCGCAATGTGATGCCTTCACCTACATATATTTTGCCTTGACTTACATATATATTTTGAGCTCAATGTGATGCCATATATTTTCAATGTGATGCCTTCACCTACATATATTTTGAGCGCAATGTGATGCCTTCACCTACATATACTTTGAGCGCAATTTGATGCCTTCACCTACAGATATTTTGGACACAATTTGATGCCTTCACCTACAGATATTTTGGACACAATTTGATGCCTTCAACTACAGATATTTTGGACACAATTTGATGCCTTCAACTACAGATATTTTGGACACAATTTGATGCCTTCAACTACAGATATTTTGGACACAATTTGATGCCTTCATCTACAGATATTTTGAATGCAATTTTAAACTCCCCTCTATATATATTTTGTACATCATTTTATACATTCAGAGCAAACATGTTTTATAAATATATAGTTTTTAGATGATCTATTATAGATGTTATATATTTTGGTATAAATGGCATCATTGTAGGTGGGGTAGACAGTACAAAATCTCTAAACTGGTCAAAAAGAATTTGAAAATATCAAAGTATTGCTTACCTCTGAGCCACCACTTGATATCCCATCATCTCCTACACGGTCATCTGAAGAGGTATCTGAATCTGTGAGATAGTAGAGTGGTTTCTCTGGCATTCCAGACAGACCAAGCAAGGCATTCATATGAAATAGCAGTTCATCAACTTGGTATTCAATCTCAGCTAGAGTGAATTCCTGAAACAAACAATATGGTAGATAAGAAAGGATGAAAGTAGTTATGTGCATATATTTATATGACCTGATGATTGTGTTTAGGCATAAAAAGAGACTGTCGCCATCCAGTGTGGATACCTATGTCCACATTATTTATATTTATATATGCTCTATCTTTGTTATTGAGCTCGTTTCTCCCATGAATATAGAAGAAAAGACTAGTGTGTGTGTGGTTTGGTTCAGTTTGTTTTATGGCATATCAACTTCAATTGGTTATTTAATGCTGACAAAATGTTTATTGCTGGTAATATTTTTTCAAAAATCTATATGTATATCTGGTAATATTTCTCAAAAAGATTTATAGCTGATAATATTAATAATAAAAAATGAATGTATAGCTGGTAATATTTTTTTTCAAAATGTATTTCTGGTAATAATTTTTTACAAAAATGTTTTACTTGTATTAAAACCTTTTTTGACACGCTTTGACACCCGTTAGTGGGTTAACTATTTGCTCATAGCTTGGACCCTAACAGGTGCTACCACCCCAAGTCAGGGTGGACCTGGGAACAGAGGCCTTGCTGTTGGATGTAGTTTATCGTGTGTGTGAGAGAGAGAGACAGAAAATTATAAAATATAGTTTTAAGGTATGGCATATTTGTGAGGTAAAAGTGCTCAATATCCAGGAGAGAGTGTGCGTAAATACAAGAGTGGACACCAAGGTCAACACTGAATAGCGACAGTCAGTTTTATACTTGAATGCAATCTTCAAGTGTTGTAACATAAAAATGGTTACTGAATGAGGAATAACCAAAACAGAGGTTGGAAATGAAATGGTAATCTTTATAACATCAACAAAATACAATACTTGCCAGCGGCGTGAAGTAGGTAAACCACTGCTAGTGATGGACTACTTAGACAGCATATTATCACCACTTACAATAGTGTCCAACGTATTTATGAGGATTAGGACATACCGATTAGCGTTCATAGGTACGGTATATAACATTAAAGCATGAAGATTGTGTTCAAGCATGAAAAAGACTGTTGTTATATATATATATATATATATAATAATGTACTCTCCCATCGATTTTGATGTATGAGGATCTGACAGCTTAATTGATTCAGTTATGAAATTTTGTGCGATAATCTTAAGTGGCACTTAAGACCCACTAGTGATTTACAAAGGAGGCCACATATGGAGCAAGAGTGAGGATTTTGAGATGAGATCATTGTTAGATTAGCTGACATTTTAGATCTTGTTCTCGCTTCTTGAAGATGATTCATATATATATATATATATATATATAATGTATGCATGCGATTAAAATGAAAGATGGTCTACGTGTGTTTGTTATATGTAGACTTAATAGGCCGTTTAATAAAAGTTTTGAAGAACTAATGACTTACAGCTGGTAGACTGGGGTCTCCGGTTGCTGGGAAAGTCTCACTTTTCCACCCAGTCCAGGTGAGCAGTTTCTGCCAGACAAAGATCAGAGATTCTCGTAGACTCAAGGCACCAATTCTCTTCTGCTTGTAACATGTATGGTTGGAGGATAGAATGGCCAAGATCTGGTGGGATAAAAAAGAAATCTTGAATCCAATTCTAGCAAAGCATTTTCAGCGAAGGTAAAAACGTTATTAATATGGTAAATTAAATAGGGACATAAAACAGAGTTTGAAAGTGAGGATTTCATTAACTATTTGCTGCTATTGAAGGTTGTGTTGAGTGATGTTTTCCCAGATGGAAAAATAGATACTAAACAATATGAAGTCATGATAAAAAAAACAATCAAAAAGGTGTGACAAAAATGACAATGAGAATATATATATAAGCAGAAAAAAAGAAAGAGTAATGCATTTTTATTAACCTTACATTTTTATCACTTTAAATGTTATTTTTAGTGGATACCCATATTTGAGTAGACCCTCCATTTATTTAATCTTTTATTTATTTTTTACATCTACTGGACTCATTATTAAGAAAAATCTCACGCCGGTAGACAAAAATAAAATACTGTTTAAAAAACAATCAGAGCATGTACTCCGATATGGGTATCCACTAAAAATATATATATATATATATATATATATATATGTATATATAAATAAAAAGAAAGAACAGTAAGATATATAATCTGGTGTTCTTATAGATATTTTTATTTTTACAAAATAGTGCTCAATGTAAATTTACAGAGCATTAATATTTAAAATTAATTGATTTAAAATGTTTTTTTCTGCTACACAGTTCTAACCATGTTTCAAAAATGGAAATTTTTGAAAAAACCATATTTTAAATCAATTTTTATATATATATATATATATATATATATATATATATATAAGTAAGAGACCAAATTAATTTTATACTCACGTAAGCTGAGAAAAGTCCGGCGCCAGTAATAAGGTAAGCAACAATGAAGAGCTTTCCTGGCAAACTCTTATCTGAGTAAACCTCAGAAAATTCAATGTTCCTTGTAAGTAATGCTGCCATGGAAACAAAACCTGTCCAGAAGTTGTTGAAGCTACCAACTAAAAAACCAAATGCCAGGTAACCAAGGCTAGTGTAAGCTGTGATGACACCCAGCAGGAAAACCTGAAGAAAAAATATAAATCAGTATTGAGATTTTAAAACAAGATAAACCAATAACAATCATGAATAGAGGAAATGAAAAGAAAAAAATGCTCAAAACAATATGGTGGCTAAAACCCAGAGTAAAGAGGTCTGAATTGCTACTAAAAGGTTCAAAGAACTTAAGGATGTTTTTCTCAAAGAAAGAAAAAAAAATTATATAGAAAATTAAAATAGTTGATCCACTGGACAACAGGGAAATAAAATAAAGAACCTTGTAAGTTTCTTCATTTCATGACAACTAGATTGTTTTAATGTTGGAATAGCTAAGAGATATGTGAAATGTCTTTTACTACAGGAGATAGTATTTTCATGTGTGGGGAACTAAAGGCATAAAATGGCTTCATCAAAGAAATAAACAAAATTGATCAAATCTGAGGTTCTTTATTTCCTGGTTGAGTGATTTTGAGAGATATGTGAAATGGCCACTGAAAAATAGGGAATCCTGGGTAATAATTGAGTAGAATCTTATAGTTAAGAATAAGGATATAATTATATGCATGATAAAAATATAGTTTTACGGTATGCTATATTTATGGGTAAAATTGCTCAATATCAGGGATAGGGTGTATATAATTATAAAAGTGGACATGGAAGTCAACACTGAGTGGTGACAGTCTGTTTCATGCTTGAATGCAATCTTCAGGCCATGTGTGTGTCATATGATGGCTTAACTATTATCAGGTATTCACAGTTTATTGTATTATCCTTAGCAGTGGTTATACTTCAAGTGATTCTAAAGGCTATGGAGTAGAAATATATATATATATATATATATATATATATATGTAAAATACTCATATGTGACTGCTTTCCTCAAATTAAAGTTTCATGTAGACTCTTAGATGTTGATGCTGTTGTCTCATAATCCTCAGGCTGTATGAGTTGGATGGATGTTGGATTTAACGGAATGTCAACTCCTATAGCTGTATGAGTGATGGGATACTTAGTTTCTTATGCTAAAGAACGGAGTATCTTTTTACACTTAGATATTGATGTCTCATAATCCTCAGGTGGTAAGAGTCACTCTTGTTGGTTGGTCATATGTCCAGAGGTTGTTAAACAGATACTTTGTTAGAAAATATTTTCATCGCATTTGTTTTAATGAGCTCTTCTCCTTGGTACCTCAACAGTATAAATTTAGACATAGTACTAGACTGGTAACTAGATCTTATTGTTTTACTGTTAGAATAGCTAGATGTAAACTTCTATTTAATAGTTATTTTTCTTGCATTTCTTGTTTGTGGAACTTTATTCTGCCTTTTTGCCTCCCTCTTACCTAGAATCCTCAAGAACTTAAATACAACATCAGGAAAATACAGGGTGTCCCAAAATAATGTATACACTCTTTAAATATTAATAGTTAATAATACATTACCATGATGTGAGAACATAGATAAGAATATGCAAAACAGATGGATTGGAAGAAGAGGGACAGTTGAATACCCACCTAAATCACTAGATTTGACACCTGTGGATTTCTTTTTGTGGGGGTTTCTAAAAGAAAGTTTACAGCAGGAAACCTGAAACAATTACTGAATGAGAGTAGCTATTGAAGAAGAATGGGCTCAAATACCTGAGGAAATGATACTGGATGTTTGTAGGTCTATTTCTTCAAGATATAAAAAGTGTATTGAACAGAATGGAAACCAGTTTGAGCACTTGATGTGAACTCATCATTATATGAACATTCTGCCATTGCCCCAAGTAGCTTTTATATTATTAAAGTTAATTTTCTAGGTTTTTGTATATTTTACTCTCAAATTCTTTAAATGCATATTCTTTCTCTTGTATTAATCTTATTTACAAGTCAAAATACATAAATTGATTTGTTTGTTTGTTTAAAACTTAATGACCCATTGATCAGCAAGAGATCATTTAAGGTCAAACAGTTAAAAATACATAAATTGAATAAATTATAATAATTCAAAGAGTGTATACATTATTTTGGGATACCCTGTATTTATATCTGTTTAACGACCCCTGGACTAAAAAAACAACTATAAAAATCTCATAAATATACAATAAAAGTAAAACCAAACAAGTCAAGAAAAATTTGATTGTGATTATTTTCTCTTCAAAATGATTCAAAATAAATAAAATGAATTAAGTGAAATATAAATAAAACCTTTTTTAATTAAATGAAAACACTGCTTTTTTTCTTTTTTTTTTTCTTAAAAAAGAAATCTTTGAAAAAGAAAAGCTGTTTGATATTTTGAAATGGTTTCATTTGGTTTGTTTTATGGCATATCAACACTACAATGGGTTATTCAATGTTGACAAGATTTTTATTGCTGGTAATATTTTTCTCAAAAATGTATTGCTGCTAATTTTTTTTTTTCAAATATCTATTGCTAGTAATATTTTTTTTCTTAAAAAATCTATTGCTGGCAATATTTTTTTCCTTCAAAAATCCATTGCTAGTATTAAAACCTATTTTTACCCTTTTATAGTGTTTTGACCCCAGTTTGGGAGTTAACTATTTGCTCATAGCTGGGACCCTAACAGGTGCCACCAACCCTGCTCAGGGTGGACCTGGAAATACCAGCAATTAAGAGGCGATTCCACGCTCTCAAAACTTCCTGATCAGAGGCCTTGCTGCCGGATGTAGCTTATCTTACCAAGGATACTATTTTGAAATGGAAAAAGAACCCACACCACCCCAAAAAAAACAAACAAACAAAAAAGAAACAGATCCCCAAAAGAAATAAAATCAAGAAGTCCAGTGGCTCCAATCAAGGTTGAGTATAAGAGTAACAGCTGCAACTTCCTAAGCAGAAAGGGTAGATATGGAAGCATGATTTGCCCATAATTTTTTTTTTTTTTGCACTCACTCTTTTTTTCTATTAAAGAGTGTGGTACTTTTTTTTTTTTTTTTAAAAACTCTATTGTTGCTGGGCTTGTCATCATCAAGCTAACTCCACGCCACTGAGAAAATTACTTACCGCAAAAATGATAATTTCAGTGGTAGCTCTTTTGTAGACATTTTCTAGCATGGCAAATAAAGTCTTGTAGCGGGATAAGGAGAGGAATTTGAAAATGGACAAACAAAGAACAAGCCCCAACTGG
Organism: Acanthosepion pharaonis; assembly: GCA_903632075.3. NCBI lineage: Eukaryota > Metazoa > Mollusca > Cephalopoda > Sepiida > Sepiidae > Acanthosepion > Acanthosepion pharaonis. The sequence continues at coordinate 127,553 of CAHIKZ030000115.1, forward strand.
GATTTCAAGATCTAAAAAGAAATAAAAATTTTAAAAGAATTCAAAAATAAAAACCTTATAAAAAAAATTCATACAATTAACACTTTATTCAGAGCAGATTAAATTAAGCTTGGCAAGAGTTTAGAATTTAATCTCACAACCTTATTCATTATTTTTTTTGACTAATTACTAATCAGTAGATAGCTTGTGTTAAATGATTTTCAAACATATATACTTACAATTTAGAAAAAAAAAGCTGTTTTGTTAATCAAGTGCAGAAATGTTTATGATGAAAGATGAAATGAAAGGATTCATAACTTATATACAAAACTATACTTGAGAAATAACAATAAAATATTACTGTAATATTTCTCTGTAAATTTATGTAATGAAAATAAAGTTATCGCTATTTTAAGCAATTAGTAATCATTTAATTTACTCTTTCAATATTGACAATTTTCTTTTCAGTGTTTTTTTAACATGTTATTATTATCTGGACTTACAAACCCTTACCCATTATTAACTTGAAAATTAGAGTGGAAATTGCTTCTTTCTTCTAGTTAGGGCATTTTAATGGTATTGCCCTAACAAAAATGTTGCTGTGATGTGCAGTTTTTGCTGTGTTATGATAGCATATTTAAGAACAGAAATTAGATCAGCAGAATGCAGAAAAAAAAATAAGGAAAAAATGAAGAAGTTTACCTCATCCCAAAATGTAACAAATGAAATGTCCACAAATTCCTGATAGAATGTACTTCGGAGATTTTCAATCACTTCTGATACCAAGACAAATCTATAGACATAGCACACTATATATATGATGGAAGCGAGGCAGATGGACATCTATAGAAAAATAAAGAATTGATAAATCAAACTGTTTCAAGTTAAAAGGAAAATATTATTTATTAGTTATTGCATTTCTAGAGTAAAATTATTTCCTATTTAATTTCTGGCATAAGAAATTTACAGAACTTAGGAGCTTAAACATAATGATCTACCTGCTGCTGACACAGTTGCTGCTTGTCATTCTCTACTGTGGCCTCTCTTTTTTCACTGCTGCTGTTGTTAAACTTTGCTGTCATTTCTATTTATTAATAGCATCGATATAACATTTATTTCTATGCTGAGCTTTCAGATGTTTGACTTTCAACATTCTTATATCTTGTATTTTTTTATTTAATTCTACAGGGGTTGGTGATCACCCTTTTCCCTCCAGTCATGATCAGCCAGTTAAAAATCAGTCATTTGATGTTAAGTTTCCAGCACCATCGACAGAAAAAAACTGCAATGTGCTTTTATAGTAAAATTATTTATAATCAATTTCTTAGATACTTTTAATACTGTATTTGATGACATATAAAACCCATGTTTCTTTTTTTCTCTCCTCCTTTTTTATGTCCAGAAAAACCACAAGTCACACAAATTTTGACATATCTTCACACTTAACTGTTTATATCCTAACTCTGTGTCATGTCCCTTCAGGATGTAGTTGATCATGGCTCTCCACAGCTTCCTATCTTTTGTTGCTCTCATATTTTTTTTCTGTTCTGACCCCTGTTTTTCCTTGTGTTACTTCTTCACCCATTTGCACAAAACTTGCCAAATTTGTTGCTTACAGTTTCTGTTTCCCTTGTCTTCATAATTCCCCGTGAGTGTAAAGTTCTCAAAACTGTCCTAATTATTGTCACTTCCAGATTTTTAGCAGCAGTTTATTTTTAATTCATAATCTCCTTAGAAGTACCTCCTTTGCAATAAGTTTTAATGTAATATACTGTTAGGGGAAGCTAAATTCCTTCCATTAAAAAGGATGATAGCTCAAAATACAATTGAGTTACTTCCCTTGTCTGTCAAGATGAGGGCACCACTTTTGAATTGAACATGGTGACCAGCTGACCTCAACATGGAATTCATTGTTTTGATCTATACATTGCTTGCTGTTCTCAGACAGTTAATGAATAAAAGTTTATTTAGGTGTTAAAATACAGTTGTTTTTTATTTTCATTCATTTTTATTTATCCCAACAATCTGGGATATAACATAAACCCTACCTGTGATATCACAGGTTTCATAAACACCATTAAAATCAACTGCAGTGTAAAATCTGTAGTGAAATAATTTGCAACAAATTCTTTTAATTTGCAATGTATTTCTACATATCTTTAATATTTGCTATATATATATTATATATATATATATATATATATAAAAATAAATAAATACACAATCATTAGAAGTAATAAAAGTCTTGATACATGTATTTAATAAATTCTCCACATGATATCACAAGTTACATAAACAGATTGTATTAAAAATCAATTGCAATGCAATTGCTATAGTAAAATAATTTCCAATGAATGCTTATATAATGTATTCAATATATGCTTTTAGTCTTTGCTATATCATTATATGTAATCATGTGAGTCAATGAAAATTTGGGGTTGGGTTAAGTTGCAAGATTTTATGATGTATCCATCCTTGTTATGTTATTTAATGACAAAATCAGTTTTTTTTTTATTATTATATTTAAGTCTATAAACATTTACTTGGTTCAGAAATAGGTAAATATTGGTAATTTCTATTTGAGTTTGTAAGCAATACCTTGGTTTGGGAATAAGTAAATATTAGTGGTTCATATTTGAACCTATAAGCATTTTCTTTGTTTGAGGATAGGTAAATAATGGCCATTTATATCTGTCTATAAGCATTTCCTTTGGGGATAAATAGATAAATAAATAATGGTAATAATAACTGTTTCCCTATAAGGAAACAGTTTTCCCTACAAAGAAACAGTTGGCTTTCGATTGAAATTTATTAAATCTTTCTCTTAAGTTTCTCAAGTCTAGTAGCTTTTATCACTCTTTCCATTACTGATGGGGGTTTCCTTTTGAATCTTCTATTTGAAGTGGTGTTGAATGTTAACATCTTTAATTTACATTTGAACATTTACTTGATTTAGGAATAAGTAAATGTCAGCCATTTATATATATTGCACTGTTAAGGCAGTTAATTTTTAATAATTTTGTTCTCTGCAGGATTTTTAAACTCCACTGACAGTGTGATGAAAATTTTCAATTTGTTTAATTCAGGGGTTATATAAGTAATAATGAAGGAATTTGGGATCTTATTCACCCCAAGCAAGGTGGTTGCCATTAAGATGCAGGGAGCTAGGAACCAAAATTGGAAAAACAAGGGATAAAATTGTTTTTCAAAAGCACAAAATCATAGATGAACATAAAACACGATTAGGAAAGAAAAAAATTGTAAATAAATCATACTTATTATAAAAAACCCAGCTTGTGTTTGTTGAGAATGACGTTTATATAATTGGATGGACAGATTTTTCAACAATTCACAGGAGTAGGTAAAATTACCTTGCAGTGGTTCTGACAGCACCAAAATTGGAAAAACACAATTGTTTTTGCAACAAAATCAATTTGAAAAAAATTAAGAGGCATAAGCTGCTGTTTGTTTATACTTATTATAAAACCCAGGTTGTTTGTGTGTGTCGTGTGTTCGTTTATATGGGATTTCCTACATTTTTCAACAGATTTCAACAAAACTTCACTTTTTTTTTTTTGGCAGGTAGTGTTTCTTATTGTCTTGCACAATTTTTTTTCTTTATTTTTACATTCAGAATGCTTTAAAATTCCATTTACAAGACAATTGTTTATAATAAAATTCTATTCAATCGGTAGACTCATAATGATTGAAAACAATGTTTTTGTTTGAGTTTGGGTTTGACCAATTCGTAAAAAAACAAAAAAAAACTAATTAAGACATGCGTGTCTGTCAACCTTAAACAATAATCTTTGTCAATTTTATTTTTCAGTCTTCATGATGGTTGATATTTGATCTATCTCTTACTGTTACATCCCCAGGCAACGCCGGGCTCTACTGCTAGTAGTAAATAAAATTTCAGAGTTTAGGTGGAGATGTTAGAAGTACATAGTATTAAAGTAGAATTTAGGAAGAACTGGAAGCCTGATCCTAAGCAGAAAACAAGGGATAAACCTCTACTCCTGTTCAAAAATACAGAGAAAAATGTGAACTGGATGAAAGGTGAAATATCAAGTAAATATATTAAAGATTTTAATAAGAAATGGCACTTACATCCAAGACTTTCCATGCGTGCTTGAAAAGTTTTTTGTTGTAGTGAATTGTGTCGACAAAGACATTCTTCAAGCTGAATAGCATCAACACAAGAAAAAGAAGCTGCAAAAGAAAAACCAGGAAGTTTAGAAGACTGGATAAAGGTGAATAACTGAGGAATTATTTTGGTGTTAGGAATAATGTCTGAATTTCTGGGATGAGGAGTTACCATTATTTACACTAATTATATTTAACATAAAATTTGTTACAACTACTATTAAAACAATAAAAGATTTAATACAAGACAAAATAATAGGCTAAAAGTGAAAGAGAAATTTACTCTATCACCTGTAATAATTGCCACAAGGGACATATAGGTGAAACCTTAAGGAATTTTAATAAATGTTATACAAACACAGAAGAGATCTTTCACAAAACAATACATTCAATGTAATAGTTGCTCACTGTAATGAGTCTGACCATAATTTTGATTTAAAAAATTACTTTAATTGAAAGAGAATGCTATTTATTAATGTGAAAGTGTATAGAAAGTGATTTCATTGCTAGATCATCAACAGCAAATTTGAGTCCAGCTTTTTTGAAACATTCACATTACTTTGCAGATCTTCTAATATCACAATGTGAAATACATAATAAAACTAATAAAAACAAAAGCATAAGAAAACTGAATGAAATTGGCTAGAATACATGAGCAGGCTCATCTAAAAAAAATAAAAAATAAATTAAGGTTTAAAATTTCCAACATTTTCAGTGTTTCCTGTTTGTGCATAATTATGAAAAACACCTGTGTTTTTTATACTGCACCTCTCCTTCCAACGCATACAAGGGTTAGCTGGAAAGTTCATAGACTGACCAACATATAAATTTAAGTAGACACACCAGTTAGTAGACTAAAAGACATGCAAGTGTACCAGAATACAAACAGTTTGTCGGTCAGGTGTTGTATTTTGAAATCTTTGCCGATCTAGTAACACATTTGAATTTGTAAAAGGAAAGCTCATCAGAACAATTACCATGACAATATTTATAGAAAAAGCAAATTCAATATATATCTTACACTATTTAGCAGTGGAAACAGCATGTTAAAAGTGTTCTAAAAATAGAAGTGATGTCCAGGTCAACCAGCTGTACATAGCACATGACTGCCAAAAAAGCATACAACCCCACCACACATACTCCAACAGTAGTCGAACAAAATGTCACTAATTGCAAAAGAACTGCCAAGACTAAATGTTGACATCACTGCTCTCAGTGAACCCTGCTTCCCAGAGGAAGGCAGCCTACAAAAGCATAGTGCCAGATATACCTTCTACTGGTAAGGCAATTCAGTAATAGATGTTTTTGGGCATAAGTCTCATAATCAGGGATTCTATTGCTTCCAAGCTTGAAAACCTGTCAACAGGTTGTTGCCCAAATACAAATCAATATAGTGCTACTAGTACTATGTAACCCAGTACTACCTGTTTCATAGTTGGTTTAGTCACTGATAATCTGACTATGAAACCGGTAATATTGGGTTACATCATACCAGTAGTGCTGTATTTGAGTGGCAACCTTTCTTTCAAGTATCTTTCATTGAAAATGTCCAACAAGGAAGATTTAATTAATCTTTTATTGAGTTATTCTAAAATTTTTCCATTTTTCAGTTGTTAAAGAATATAGGAATTGTCCATCATAGTTATAATTGTTCAGAGCATTTTCGGATACTTCTCTAGCCAATATCAAGGATATGTTTTTTTTTTTTTTTTTTTTTAAAATCAGGCCCACTTAGCTCAGCCAGCTTGTTCTGTAAAGAAAGCTGCATTCTGTTTCATATGATATGACCTCCAGTGTAGACTTTGAGAGTTTAAGAACAAGTGGTGGATCAAACTTGCTGAAAAACCCAGACACTGGAGACATCAGGGTCTTCTATGAAGCTTTAAAGGTGGTGTACAGTCTCATGTCCAGAGTCCTATGTGCAGTGCAGACAGACAGATGCTCTTTGCAAACAGGGTGTCTATCCTAAACCATTGATCAGAGAATTTCCAGGCCCTTTTCAGTGCCAATCACTTGGTACAGGAACCAGCAATTCTCCACATTCCCCAACAACCAGAAAAATGAAACTAGAGGAGTTGCCCACCATTGAAGTGTGGCAAAGCAGCAGGAGGTGATGGAGTCCCATCTGAAATCTGGAAATGGGGGCAGGGCAGTGTTGCATATGAAACTCCACAAGCTCTTTTGCTGTTGATGGATGCAGGGTAAACTACCACAAGATCTCCATGATGCAATCATCATTACTTGTGCAAAGGAGAAAAATATGATTGCTCCAATTACTGAGAAATTACTCTGCTCTCCATCACAGGAAAAATTCTTCCAATGATCCTGCTGAACAGACTGGTACACAGCATTGTTGAAGAGCACCTTCCAGAGACTCAGTGAGGCTTCAGAATCAACAGGAGCACAACAGACATGGTGTTTGTTCTCTGGCAGCTGCAGGAGAAATGTCGGGAGTAAACCAAAGGGCTGTATGTAGCATTCATTCATCTGACAAAAGCAAGTGGAACAACTCAGCTGCCAATGGTCCACTCTAGACGAGAACCATGACACCCTGCATCTCACCACCAACCATGCTGTCTCCTTTAATAATATCGACAGAGCCACTCTCAAGGACAACAGGGAGAGGAGGATGTACTGCAACACTATGCTATTGAGCCCAGGTCAACTGCTGCAACCGTGTAAGCCTGTCCCGCATAAGCCTTATCAGCCACAAACATGCCTACAATCGATGTAAACAGAATCCTTCTGGATCTTCATTTTGCTAAGTCAAGCCATGGTTATATATGAATAAAGACAGAAGGGAAACTTATAACTGATACGTTTCATCCCCTGAGGGACTTTTTACCATGATGAAGTCTCTCAGAGAACAAAACATATCAGCTTTGACAAGTTTTCCTTGATTTATATTGTTCTTTTACAGTTATATTGTATCTGAAATGTTTACACATATATATGCATGTATAGATGATGTTTCCAGTTTTCTTTTCTTTTTTGAGTCAATGTGACTAAATGCTACCATTTTTCATAGCACTATTTTCATTCCATCTTGTATACGTATATTTGTTTCCTTCAAGAAAGGATCCCTGATTTCAATTTTGACTCAGATGATAAAAATTTCCAGATAGTTGGTACCTGACTTTCACTGTAACAAAACCAGCAATTCAAGGTTGATGTCTTTAAAGATTTTTAACAATCTTTTCAGGAAAGGAAATTCTTCAAAACATGTCTTCCTATAGACCAAAAATCCACTTACCTCACAAGCAAGAATGAATTTGTCCCATGGAGTAATATAACGGAAAAGATGGGTGCATGAAATATGAGCATCGGGGATGGCAGAGCCAGTTCCTAAGAGGTTCAACCTTAAAGAGACTGAACTGAAAAAGAAAAAAATATTTGATCTTATTTAACAAAACATACATTGCTTAGTTTTTAAAGAAATCATTTTAAACATCTTAAGCAATTTAGTTTGCAGTTAATCCTTATCAAAGAGGACTGTTGACAAAGAATAAACATTAGATGCTATCTGTATCTGCGTCCGACTGCGCAACTCATGTGACTTAAAAATTTCAATCATCTTGCATTTTTTAAAGGCTGACCTAGGTGATGCAGCTGCTGGGGGATGTTTTTTTTTTGTCACCATCACCAGAAAGATTGCTAACCAAGGCTAAAGAGCTCCTATCTGCCCATTCGGAGTGGACTCATGACTTTATGCTAGCACAACCATCAATGGCTTCCAAACAGTTTCATCTACCCATCTACAAAATGTTGAGGGATGGGTGCTTTTATCAAGATACAAACTCTCGACAGGTCACCAATCAAGGCTAAAGAGCCCCAATCTGCCCATTAGGTGTGGACTCATGACTTTGTATTAAATATTAAAACTGACTAGATGAAACTATTTGGAAGCCATTGATGGTTGTGTTAGCACAGAGATTAAGCACAATTTTACTTGTTGCAGATTAAAAGATCATGTGAAATTTTTTTTTTTTAAAGATTTTCACTCATCTTGTGTTTTTCAGGCCAGTACATCCCTGTGAGTAGCCAGGCTTCTGGAGGATGTATTGCTTTTATCAAAAGCACCATCTCTAGATATATTGACAACAAAGGCTAAAGAGCTCCTATCTGCTAATTAACCAATCAGTTGCCTACCAAAAATCTATTCTTTTCTAATGAGACAAAATAATCCTATTTTTGTTTTTAACACTTGTAATATTTTCTGACCACTGACAATCCCTATTTTCAAGATTTTTAAAACATTTTTATAGTAAAAATCATTAGCAATGCATTTAATAGAATACGAAAGGAATAAGGAAGATTCATCTTTGTGTATGTGTCATGGAGGGGGTCAGCTGCAAAGGTCAGGGCTGGCGTAAACAAGAAATGTAGCTTGTCAGAAAACTTGCCATGAAAATAGTGACAGAGTAGTGAGAGGAATAATTCATCACCCAAGTTAGACACTTTTGAACTAAAAACGATTAAAACGGGCAAGTCAGGACAGGGCAGGGCCAGTCCAGATATGGTGGCAATGCTCCAGTTTTGGTCTGATTTGGCTTTTGTAAAGATACAATAATAGCAAGGAGAGTCAGATACTTACTAATAATACTAATATATTATTACTACAGATACTATTTTCCCACTATCTTTACCAATAGATTGTATATACAAGCTCAACTTGAGGCCTGGTGTGAGCTTGAGTCTAACTAGACATACAAAGCAAGGAGCCTCCTTGAGAGAACACTCATCCATCATGATTGGTGAAAGTTCAGGGTCTGCTACTTTATACAATCCTCTCAGAGATCTCCAAGAGAATGATCTGCTTTAAGTCCTTGGTGATCAGAAATATATCCGCATTGCAGGAGGTGAAAATAGGCTGAACTTGCAATTTCTTTAACAAAAAAATCCATGAGACACAACACAATGTACAATATAGACTTAAAAATATACAATAGACAATTACAATGCTTAACGAACAGAAACATTTTTTTTTAAAAATCATTTCACTCCAAGCAAGGCGATAAACTAAATGCAAGGGGCTACTGAGAGTGAAAGAGAATGTGAAGGCTTTTTACAAGAAACTGGAAAGCCAATCCTAAACAGGATACAAGGGGTGAGTTTTTACTCCTGTTCAAAAGACTGTGGAGGAAAGTGTTTGAAATAATTACCTGAAAAGATTAGTTGGTGGGTTGTAGAGGGTGAATTCAATGATGACTTGTTCAATGTTTTCATTTATCAAATTCTGTTCTTTGATCTTCATCAATTTGACAGCAGCCTTTGACCTTTCACACGACACAAAAAAAAAATTAATAGTTCAGAATTAGTAAACATTCAGGTAAATTACAAAACAAAAGGGAAAAGTAAGAATAAGAAAAACAAATTACTGTAAATTGGTGGATTGAAAAATATAACAAAAACAAAGAAATAACAAAAAAGTGATTATTAATCCTCACTCTTCAGAGCCAACCAAGGACAAAAATATGTACAATAACTAAAAAAGGGGAGAGGGAAAAAATCTACCAGAGAATCAGCAGTATAAATCACAGACAAATTACATTTAAACATACCAGCCATTCCTTCTGCTTACAGTGGAGAGGCTGTTTGTACTTAATATAAATGGTCTCAAGAATTTTCGGATAATAATCTGAATGCATTTTGCTGATCATGGTGGAAAAATCCCCTGAGAAAGACATGGCACAGACTGGATTATTTATTAAATCAACAACTAACCGGTTATGAGGTAACTTGACGATATTGGTCTCTTCTTTTGTTTTGTTATTCACGGTCCAGGCATCCAGCGTGTGATTGTAATTTGGACAAAGTTGAGGCCATCCATATTCAGACATTTGACATTTCTTTGTGAGCTGTCTGACAGAGCGGATATGTACCTTACCTATCAGATAACTGCTGCTACCAGCAACATAATTCTGCAATAGAAAGACATACTTAAGTAACAAAAAATTATTTTGGATTTAGATAATAAACTCATTAGCAATGCATTTACATTATACATATATAACAGCCATCTCTTTTCTAATACTTGCCTTAATTCCTAAGCACTGATAATCCCTTTCTTTGATTTTACTGAACTCATTAACATCTGTTGCAATCATTGCAACATCGTCCATGATCTTGCACTACAGTTAATTGTAAACTATAATCTTTGCCATGGTTGTCGAGTATGAGTTTTGCTAGGGTTACATACAGTTTAGAATCAAAGTTGTTCTTTTTCTACACTGATTGTCAAAGCACAACCAGAAAGTCCAGTCTGCATTGAAGTCAATGATTTTGACCTGAAATTGATTTCTCATTCTGAGCCACGAACCATTACACCACTTACACATCCAATCTAATGTTTATGTATATAATAATAGCTTTATTCTTTTGCATGCATTGTTTTCTTTGTGTCATGACCATTCAGGATGTGGGTGACCATGGCTCTCCACAATTTCCTATCCGTCCCTATATATTTACAGAAGCTAAAGACAGGTTGCTCAGTTTCCCCAATGAACTCCAATATGTTCTGTAAATGTCAAATTCTTCAAGCCTTCTTTCTTCATTTATGCTCCTGAGAAATTTCAACTGTCCATTTCTGAAGGATTATGCCCACATTATGTTGAATCTCTGGTTCCTGTACAATCACCAAAGTTAAGTTAAACTGAGCCTGGTCAATATCTGGATGGGTGACAGCCTGGGAATACCAAATGTTCTAAGCTTGAATGTGCATGTTGTGTAATGGACAACGGCTTGGAATTGTTAAGTGGAGAGCAGAGTTCCAATCTCAGTTGGGTTTGTTATACAGTGTAACCCAGATATAAGAAACCCAGATATAAGAGAAATTTTCTCTGGTCCCAAATTAGAGCCTGTGTTAATGTATATAAAAATGACCAAACCCGGATATAAGAGACTTCTTCTCCGGTCCCGACAACTCTCTTATATCCGGGTTACACTGTATTTACTTTGGCACAAATACTTTTGGGAAAGGTATGAATCTACTTTGTCTCCCCTCCCAGATATGGGTTAATTAGTAAGACTTGTATCACTAAATGCTTATTATCTCAACAAAAAAAAGAAAAAAAAAAGAAGTCTTACAATCTGAAAATATTTTCTGGCTTTAATTAATTTAAGGGTTTATAAGTCATAGAAAACAAATCACTCTCTCTCTTTCTGATTCTACATATAAGCACTGCTTTTTTTGTTTGTTTTCCCTAAAACTTTCCTGTTGCTCACATGCTCCATCCATAGTATTCTCAGCATCCTTCTGTAGAAACCCCACCTGGTTTCTTAAGTTTTCTCCACATCTGTGAAGAAATTGTCCAGTATTTACTGCCATATACGAGGACTCACATGACAAAATTTTCCTGTTTCTTAATATATTGCTTAGCATTTGGAAGGCATCTTTTGCTATTCCAATTTGTCTTCAGATTTCTGTCACATTTTCTGTCATTTGCTAAAACAGTTGACAGATATTTTTCTACCAACCTGCACACTCAAAATGAAATAAACACTGCTTAGAAAAAATGGAGCTACTCAAATACAGGCATATGAGTATCCATTAAAAATAACATTTGAAGTAGTATATATATATATATATATATATATATATATATATTGTGTGTGTGTGTGTGATCAATAAACCACCAAGTCAAGGGTCAATTGTCATCTATTTCTATCACACTCCTTATTTGGCATTACCATCTAAACCATAACCCTCTATCTTGAGTGACTTGCAAGTCCTGCATTGGGTGAAATTTAGTGTTTTTCTATATATATTATATATGTGCTGTACTTATTGGAAAGTGGTCAATATCAGTGATAGAACTAACATATTTAGTTGTATGGATATGAGTCTGTAAACCTGAGTTTCACACTATATATATATATATATATATATATATATATATATATATGGGCTGTTTCATGCTAGACACAATCGTCAGGCTTGATGATTGAGTCTAGCATGAAACAGCCCGTTGCCTCTAAGTGTTGACTTCAATGTTCACTTTTATATTTACACATGCTCTATCTCTGATATTGAGAACTTTATCCCATAAATATAGCACACCTTAAGGTATATATATATATATATATATATATATATATATATATATATATATATATGTGTGTGTGTGTGTGTGTGTGTGTGTGTGTGTGTAGCTTGACCTGAATATGAGCTAAACTGAACTATATGATTAATATTCACTGCTGAATTAAGTGCATTGACAAAAAATAAGGAGACGAAGATTATGTTAAAAAATATTGTGCAAATAAATGGTTCCTTTCATAATAGGGTTGCAACCTTCTTTAATTGATAACATAAGTAAATTTCTTTATTTATTTTGCAAGACCAATCATCAAAGCAGGGAGAGTGGGGGGGGGAACAAAACTGACTCACCACCTCCATATTTTGTGGCTGTTTGTAGTAAGCAGTTTCTCCATACATGTGATCCAAGAAGGAATTCTGTACCCAGCTCCACCATGATTGAAGAGAATTAATTCTAAGAAAGGGTTCTCTTCCAGATCTGATTAGAAAAGAAAAGAAATAAAAGTTGAACTCTATACAAAACAGAGGTATATGTACAAACGTTGATCTGAAATTTGAAAATAAAAAAATATTTTTCTCCATGAACAATGTCTACGCACCAAATCTTGTGTAGGAATGCAGAAAATGATTATCTCCTTTTTGACAAGAAGCATTTACTGATGTCTTAAGAGCCCCTTAAAGACATTATCTGACAGATTGATGAGTGCAGGAATTTGTTGCTAAGTTCACATCAGAAATGAACACAAGATTCAATTGCAGTTTGGCTGACCAGGGTAACAATTCCTGTGCTTCTCAAATATGAACGTAAGACTTATCACAAGGACTATACTGTGTCAAAGTCAAGTCTTCCATCTTGGATTTTCTGTGCCAATAACTGTTTTGCTATTCGCACAATCCTTGTAAAGGATTGTGCGAATAGCAAAACTGTAAATTGTCTTCTTTCTGTATTTGTGTTGTAGAGTAGTTTTCACAGTGGAGGCTTGTATTTCACTAAGTCGGTGCTAAAAGGGTTCGACGTACAAAACGTTAGGAACTTGAAATAATAGTTAATGACGCAGCAATCTAGTTGTGGTGGTTGATACTTTAATGTCCGACATCGACTGACTCACAAACTCCACTCTGAGCCTCCTGATGACTGCTCCTACTACTACTTATTATATATGGGAGAGTCTATTTACAATAGAATAGGTATGTTCTAGTATAACAATTTGTCTATAATTCTGGACATAAAATACCACTGTGAAGTAGCAGTGAGCTAATCCATCTTGCAAATCATGATTAATGCAGTGAATTTCATTGTCACTGGTGCTCCACATGAATGGCCTTGTGTCAGACTAAGCAAAGTTCTCTATGTAGTAATAGACAAATCTGATAATCTTCACTTGTTTATATCAGAATATGGAAAAATTCATGATAGCCAAGATTTTAGGAACTCCATCTTGTAAATAATGCTTAATCCTTACAAAGTGCTTCATGGTTAGAGTCTTATAACAAAAGAATTTTACTGTATATGTTTGTGCGTGGGAGAGTATATATAAGTAGACATTGGGGTCACCACAGAGTGGTGACAGTCTGTTTCAAGCTTGAACACAATATTCATGTGTACTGCATTTTGGCTCAACTATTTATCTATGTTGGTCAATGGTGCATTACGGGTAGCAAGGTCTATTGTATTATCCTAACAGTTATTAGGTAGGTGGTAACAGTTATATTCCAAATGGTTATGTTACTGCCCAATCAACAGGCCATTAGGATAGTACAATAAAAAGCTTGAAACTAGTATATATATATATATATATATATATATATATATATATTTTCTTTATGTAAAGTCTTACCTGTTTTATGAAGTTAAGGATGTTACTTGGGTTACAACAAAATTGAACTCACCTTAAAAGTGTTGTCTTGAGACCATCATTGAGCCTGAATGAAGAATATGACCCTTTACCAAACGCCATGATACACAACATGGCAACCATCAGACCTAGCATGGTACTGTTTCTGCAGTAGAAGAACAGAGTTAAATTTAATTGTTGGTTATTTCTTGGACAAATGTAGAAAGAAAGTCAAAATGTAACAAATAAATGAGGTGGTGCCAGGTAACAAGCAAAGAAATAGCAAAAGGCATTACCTGAAGAATGAGAAAGATTTTTTCTCTTGGATGGACTTTTTGCTGGAATCTCGCAATTGCTTCCGGTGCGGAGGTCTGGAAAATCTTAGGTGACGTGATCTTTGCCGGGCGGCAAACCCCTGTAAGATAACATGGTCAAGAGATTTTATGGAATCTAATAATTCTATGTTTATAATTAGGCTCGAGAAATGTGGGGGTGCTAGATTGATAAATAACTAATATGTTAGCTAAGAAATGAATATATAACTAATAATTAATATGCATCAGACTATCTTTCTAATAAATATAGCAGTCTGCTTGTATCCATGTATACTTGTCTGTTAAGGTGGCTAGCAAATCACATTTATTTTTATTCAACACCCACAGAACCCACCTGTGTCTCATACTCATAATCTCATATGAAACAATTTTATTTCTTCTGAGCCTACTCACCACCAAAGGTGTATTATTTTGGTTATTAGGCCAGGCTTCTTATTACTATAGATCAATGGTTCCCATACTTTTTTTTCTCTAGGCTGAATTTTGGGGATGAAAATTTGCTTGTGCCTCACCAAATTTTATGAGATAAAAAGTACATTTAAAAATAAATTAAAAAATAAATAAAAAAAAAAAAAAAACAGAGAGAGGATTAAAATGGAAAAATCCATGGATTTGAAGTCAGAACATTATCATTGATAACTCTCCCCTCCAGTTTGCAGACCCTAGTTATTATATTCTTAATACTTATAATGCAAAAATATCCCAATGATAAAATTAGTCAATAACTATTTATATTTGGAATTATGCATGCAATTACAAGTAATCCCTAATAATATCTGAAATTTTGAAATCATATTTATTTTTGGCATGTGAAGTTTTTGAAACTGTTTCTAAAACTTCGATTGTCTTTCAATCATTCTGCCTCACTTAAGATTGATCGATTTGTTTTACAGCACATCAATCCGGGTGGATCATTTAATGCCGAAGGTTTTTCAAGTGAATAATTACAGTTATTTTCTTTTGGGAACCGTGGATTATATAGGGGAAAAATTCCTTTGAGTTTTTTTGGTGGGGAGCAGGGAATTGTAGGTTGTATAAAACTGAATGCAAGCAGGTTTGGTAAAGAGTTTTTTTAAATATTTCTGAGTCAATCACAGTGTTGTATACATTTGTGTCTTGTGACATGCTTTTCTTTTCCAGTTTTATTGTACTGTGAATTTTTTCTCTACATTGATTACTGTTGGAAAAATAGTTTTGATTAACAAACATTTCGGGTTATGAACAGTTTTCGGGAACATTTACATTATTCAGACTATTGTCCTCATCTTTGTCCCCATATTTATTACATTTTGGCCATTGTACGCTCCAGCCTTCTTCAGGTGGTTGGAATGTCGAATTTAACCCTTTATTTCGCTCACTGAGGACACATGGCACAGTGGATAAAGGTGTTGGTTAGATCCAGTGACAGGACCCAAAGAGTGTGAGTTCAATACCCAGTTAAGGCAGTGGAGAACTTTCAGATGGGAATTAACAGGAGATAACTGACATCCATTAAACATGGCATGTGGAACTAGGACAGTCTACCCCAGTGAGCGAAATAAAGGGTCAAGTTCCTTTTCCATTTCCTGGTATGCTAATGTCCACCACACCATTTGGGAAACACTGATATAGTTTAAAACACAAGTCAATCTCTTATGAAACAACTAATCTAAAGCTTATTCACTATGAAGACTATGATTTTTGGCATTTCATTCTTACCTTGCATTCCTCACAACAGATTGATTGTTTCTTTTGTCTGTATTCTGGTTTTTCACCATAGTAGCCATCATCATAGTGATCAAATATGGCGGGATTCATACGGTAACGGTAAGCATTAATGGCCGTGATAATGAGAATCTGAAATATTGTTAGGAAAAAAAAATGATTAAATTCTGAAAACATTTAATTCAAATAAAGCAAAGTTAATTTCATAGAACAGACATTTTACTTAAAAGAAAATTAATTTTTACAGAAATCAGCTAAAAGTTTATACTTACAGAAAGTGGATGAGTAAGAAAGGCACAGGTCATGATACTGAAGTAGAATGATTGCAACCACATGATGCATTTAGTATAACCAAACCTGCATGGAAACAAAGAAAATAAATAACTTTTAATCTTTCTTCAAATTGAGTCTGAAGTGCAAGAAAAAATATCCATGGTTCAATATTTTTTTGTATTTTTAGGATTGAGCTAACAACTAACAATATCTGTAACAAAAACAATAGATTTTAATAACTAGATTCTGCTGGAGAGTGATTATCAAGAATGATAAATGAGACTATATATATATATATATATATATATATATATATATATATATATATATATATATAGTTGGATTGATGTGAGTTTGTGACCCAGGGTTTCATGCTTTTGTGATCGTCATACAAACTGATTAATTTTTAAATTTTGGATTTATATAGGGTTGTGTATATCGATGTTTTTATGGAAGTGGGAGGAAAAATTGTCGGCAGAACGCTACTCATACTTACAAACATACATGCCCGTATACTCATTGACGTACACAGACACACACATGCTCACTCACCAGGGTATATAAATATTAATAAATATACATATTTTCTTCATTGGTAGCCCAACTCAGTTTCATGCACAATGCAATCTGTAGGTATTAAGTTAAGAGTGATCATTACATAATTTAAATTTTGTTAAATATATCTGTTTTATATATTTAACAAAATCTAAATTATATAAGTCAATTGTGCAATTTTAGCATAATGTTTCAGGAATCATTTTTGTGATACATTTCTTTTTCCTCACTAGTCGCACAACTAAGTTTCATGCACAACACAATCGTCAGGTGCTGATTACTTTTTTTCAATCAGCACCTGATGATTGGGTTGTGCTACTGGTGAGGAAATAAATGTATATCTATTATTAATAGAAATTATAGCTCTGTTATTATATAATAAGCACACTTTTATTAGCAACAGTAGTAAATGTGCAATATTCTGTGTGTGTGTGTGTACATTAATATATATATATATATATATATATATATATATATATATAACACACACTAATAATAAATATACATTTTGCTCCTCATCATTATAGTACAACTCCTAGTTTTATGCCTGAGGCCATCATCATGTGCCCAACAGCTGCCTCATTAACATTCATGGATCAATTGTAGTAGTTGTACTAAATGGTGAGCAACAAAATATATATTTATTATTAGTAAAAATTTTAGCACTGTTATTTTACATTGACCACTGTTTTCTTACTACCAGCACTTATAGTTTGCTACTTTATATATCTTGAAGCAATGTTTAGCCACACTGATGAGCTGTGATACACTGAAACAGGCCTGTATGTAGATGATTATTATGTTCTCAAAGAATTTCAGTTGAGCACTGTTGAGAGAGAGAGAGGGTAATTCTGAACAGCATTGTCTCCACTAAAGAGGCCTGTATGTGGATGACATTATTATGCTCTCGATAATTTTGGTTGAGCACTGTTGAGAGAAAGAGAGGGTAATTCTGAACAGTAGTGTGGATAACCTTATTATGTTCTCAAAGCTTTTCAGTTGAGCACTGTTGAGAGAGAGAGTAATTCCAAACAGCAGCTGTTTCTGCTAACGCAATGCTCTTCATTGAAAATGAATTGAACACTATGGCTGTCTGGCATTTGCTTACACTTGTAAAAAATAATATGCTAGAATTTCCCTTTCCTTCTGACATGCCCTGATAGATCACTTTGCACATTTGTAATAAATCACTGACATCATGAAAAACTTCATAATTTATTTATACAAGTGCAAATCTGCCTCATACACTTGTTACAAACCTGGGTTGGAATTCATCTCTAACCCAAGTTTGTCTGCTATCTACTAAACACTATTAAATCCCGATTTCTGGCTGATGTCTCATCTGCCTTCACACTTGCCACTCTCAACAAGAAACTATCATAATGATGCAGGAATTGAAATTTCTATTCTCTAACATGTTGGCTATCTTGTTAGTGCAACAGCATTTTTTTTTTTTTTTAAGACAGATAATCTAAATATTTTGCTAAGTTGTAAATTTCCAAAGCGGCATCTTGTAACTAGTAATACCAAGGAAGCTAAATTTGATATTTGAAAGAAATCAATTTACCTTCATATAAAATCAATTTGAAATGCTTCATTTTCAACAGTTTTTGAGATATATCAATCTAATTGCATTAACATCACATATTCAAATTTTTCAACAACTCCATCAAAACTCCAGGAATTTAACAAATTTAAATCTTTTAAGGCCTAATAGTGTTAACATAATAAAATCAGAGATCCTTATATTATTGTGCAGACAGAAAGCTGTAAAACAGTCATGGACAAACAGCGGTCCATAGGCCACATGTAGCTTATTTCTTCTTCTAAATAGTATGTTTAATTTAATGAAGAAAATAACGTTTATTAGAATTTTATGTTTTCTTTCATTCTCAATTGTCCACTCACATTCTCTCTCATGCCAAGAGTTTGAGAGATGCTGGTGTCAAAGGGAAATAACTACTAAATACCTGAGTATCCTCCCTTACTTATTAATTCCCGTTGTGTTTTGGGTACAGTTGACTAAAAACCCATATACATAACAATGATTAAGTATAATGTTTCTTGTATTTTGTAACTTTTCGTTGAAGGTAATATTCTTCTAGCATTTTAAAGAACATCATACATATAAAAATAGTTTCGTATCAATTTCTTCTCTAGAGAAGAAAACTATTTTTTCTTTTAAAAAGATATTTTTTCTTTTAAAAAGATATATTTTTTCTATTTTTAAATGAATAAATGAAAACAAATCATTTGCAGCTCATGTGTTAATTACTGTGCCATCAGTGATAATATTATACGAAATCTTTTCTCAAAAAAAAAAAAAAAAAAAAAAAATCAACTTTTTCTCCATTTCTAAGGCAGATGCTTACGTATGTGATCCTCCAGAGGGAAAATGTTCACTTTACTTTCAACAAATAATTACTTTAAATTTTTTATTAGTAGCCCACTTTATGAATAGTCATATGTCATGCTGCCCACTGGTCAGAAAATGTTGACCATGACTGCTGTAAAATAATGAAAACTTACATTTCATATGAAAACAGGCAAAATGTTCTTTTTTTTTTCTAGCTGTAGCTTTGCTAAGACCTATAAATTTAGTTATACAAGAGTATAATGTATAGTCATGCCAGTGTTAAGTGATTAAAAATGAACAGAAGTAACATAGATTGATTAAATATAATGAGAATGTTTAACCTTTGTACTTGGAAAAAAAAAAAAAAAAATACAGTGTGTCAAAAGGATGGTTATTCCCTTGACATCACTATTATTATTGTATACATGTTTCACCCTCTTTGGCAATGTTTATTGTTTTAAAAAAGTGATGATTAGAATTTGCCTATATTTCTGAGATGAGGTATTATGTACACTATTTACATTATCTGGACTATTGTCCTCATCTTTGTCGCCATATTGATTACAACGTTTCGGCCATTGTACGTTCCGGCCTTCTACAGATGGTTGGAAAGTCAAACTGAACCCTTTATTTCGCTCACGGGGGTAGACTGTTCTAGTTCCACATGCCATGTTTTAATGGATGTCAGTTATCAGTTATCTCCTGTTAATTCCCCTCTGAAAGTTCTCCACTGCCTTAACCGGATATTGAACTCACACTCTTTGGGTCCTGTCACTGGATTTAACCAACACCTTGAGGACACATGGCACAGTGGATAAATCGACATTCCAACCACCTGAAGAAAGCCAGATCATACAACAGCAGAAACATAATAAATATGGCAACAAAGATGAGGACAATAGTCCGAATAATGTAAATAGTGTGATGATTAGAATTTTAATGAAACCCAAACATATGAGAATTGGCAACAAAGATATTAAACACTATTTATTAGATTGCTTATTTATAAAATTATAAAAATATTTGAATCAACTGTAATGAAATATTTATTATACCATTTTAAAAAGAAATATGAAAATTTTTTTAATTCATAGAACTCTATATAAAATTTTGTGATTTCTGTTAGTCTGCCCATCTGTCACACCCACTAAATTAGCTCTACATTGACTGATCAAAACTAAATTTTGGGGAGAAGTGCAAACAGCTAAGTGGTTACAAAGTACAGTTAGTTTTACTAGGGTTTGTAGCTTAGTACAATAAATTTTCATTCATATTTTGGAAAAATTAAAACTTTTATTATTTAACAAACATAATACTCCTGCTATTTTAAAAAACAATTTAAGGATTAAAATAAATACTTATTTAATAAAAATGCAATATTGTTTCTTTAAGTTTTTATATTTCATCAAATTGTTTGAGAAATTGAATGAAATGTTGAGTTTATAAATCTTGACAAAAAATATTAGCGATAACATCAACAATACTAAATATTGAGAATTTGCAAAATAATTTAAGTTTATAAAAATGTGTTAAGATTAAATAAGCACAATGAAGAGAAGCTGTAATTAAAATTTTGAAAAAAATGTATTTTCCCAGCACTTCTTTCATTTGCTCTCATTCTCATAAATTCATTAAAATAAGTTGAGAGCATCTCTTCTTATTACATATTTTGATAATCTTTTATAAATTTTAAAATAATGATTCCTTTTTAAATTTATTTCTTTATAAAATGGTAAATAATAAATGTTGCATTGTACGTGGTTCACATATTTTTTACAATCTCATAAACATTGATGGGCAAGTCAAACAAGTAAACAGTAATAAGGTAATAACCGTCCTTTTGACACAGATTTTATTTCCATGAGCATAAAGGTTAAACATTGCCAAAATATCTATCATGAAAACGAAATACTAGGTGCAAATAGTACAAAAAGTCAAATCAACCTACCTAGACAGTGGTCAGATATTAAGAGTGAAAGCACGGTCATCAAAGTAATACTGTCACACATGCTGGTTAGCATAAGTCCAGACATAGGCCAGCCTTATATACTGTCCATGATTTGGAGTTAGATTTTGGCAAGGAGTACATGCTCTGCTGGTGACAAATATCTCCTGTCCATGCAAAAACCAAGGCAAAGAATAACAACCAACGTGCAAAAGTGGAGGGGTGAATCAAACTGAATTGTTCATTTGGAAAAAGAAAAGAAAAGAAAAACTTGAGAATAATAGCAATGCCAGATTTTTTTTTTTAAATATTATCAGAAAGAAACATTTCAAGAAAATTATACAATAGCCATGCTCTATACATGTTTGAATTAATTCCTGACCACCGAGAATCCCTTTCTTCCTTATTTTTACTGCATTTCTATAGTAAATAATTTAACCAGAAATGCATTTAACATCACACATAAAACAGACTTTTTTCACCAATAATCCACTTTATTATAAAATAGGCTAAGCAAATACTGAAAATTGTTTCATAAGACAACAGAATGTTAGTCATGTAGATTGTTATTTTCAGTTAGGCTTGGAATCAATTTCTTCAAGCCTTGAATGGACTCGTCATCTCGCCTTCAATTTGGAACACTATAAATCATACTAATGTTTGTTAAATAAGTCAAATGCATGTAAAACATGACTAACCAGTGAGAATCAAGCAACATAAAGGTAAAATTACCAGAATCTCTTTCTTCTTTTTCTCCATATCTCCTCCTCAGAAGAAGCTTTAATAAAAGTGAAACTGGTTAGATAAACATCTCTTATTTGTTCTTTATCTTACTATTGTTGGATTCTGATCCATATGTGATCTATATTTGATCCTGTTGTTATTAATCTAATAAGTTTGATCATTACTTTTCCCTGAAATGGACCAGCACAGCTAGGCAACAATGCTATAACAATGCCGCAGTTAAAGTGTTCCAAAAGAGATAATTCGGATATAAAAATTATTTTCTTCTGTTACACAGAAATGGTGTTCTTTGTTTTTGTGTTCACATCTGTACAACTTCATTTTAAATGGATCCATTAACAAACAGATTTTGGTTTTTGAAATATATTAATTTTATTTATTAAATACAACTTTATTCTTTATTTGTCTATATTTCTGAGATGAGGTATTCTAACTATTTACATTGTTCAGACTGTTGTCCTCATCTTTATTGTCATATTCACAATGTTTTGGCCAGTGTTACTCCAGCCTTCTTCAGGTGATAGAAGGCTGGAGTGTACAATGGCCAAAATGTTGTGAATATAACAATAAAGATGAGGACAACAGTTCAAACAAGGTAAATAATGCAAATAATTTTATTCTTCATTTGTCATTATTTTGTGTTGCAAGTTTCTCGTTAGCTTCAGTTAAAGAAATCAGAGAAGCTCACAACCTGGGATAACTTCAGTCACAAGAATGCTGCGTAAATGGTTGTTGGAAAAGACTTTAACAATCTCATTATTGTCCAGAAAATGCAATTATTATGTGAATTATTCATTCTCATGCACTTCAGTGAAATCGTAAACTGGAGCAGAAAATTAGTATTGTTTTTAGAAGATGACTTAGAAATTCTCAGAAGAGACAAGAATTACATGCTCCATGCAAGAATTGCAGATAGATTCCACTTACCGAATACCGAAGAAAATGGTAAGACTTGCAGTGCCTAGACAAATCAGAATGCAAAGGCACCAAGCAAGACAACTGCACCAAGATGGTAAAAAGATGCGTTTACATTCACGCACGCTACAAGCACCGGGTTTCAACTTCTGCAACAGTTTGGCTTCCTGTGATCCCATATCTACAGAGAACAAAACAAAACAGATAAAATTAAATATGGTAACTGGAAAAAAGCAGGATACATTTTTCATAAAGAGATAAAAATTCACTGATGTTATCACACATTTTATGTCTGAATTTCTGTCATGAAGAGGTTTTTTTTTTATTCTTTTCAGTCAAGCCAAGAATTTTTCAGCACATCCTTGCATAAAACATTGACTGTCAGTAATGACTGCCTTAATTCCTAATAAATTTATTTTTATTTTTTATTTTATTAATATTCAGCCAATACAAGGCCCAAGAACCACTCAAAGTAGAAGGTTACTGTGTGGAGTTATATTAGTCTAGGAATGGACCAGTGTTAGGAGTATAGAGTTGAAGTAGACTTTAGAAGGAACCAGAAACCCAATACTAAACAGGAAACAAGGGATAAACCTATTCCTGTTTAAAAGACTGGGGAGAAGTGTGAACTGGACAATAGGTGAACCTATTTACTCCTATTAATTTAGTTTCATAAAAGTTAATGGGGTGGGGGGGGTTCAGTTTGTTATATAAATTCATTATAAATTGATTCTCCCTATAGAAGTCAAAACATACATGTTCATCTAATGTGATCTCTTAAAATGTAAAAAAAAAAAATTCAAAAAATTCTAAGCTGGAGTGTTTTTTTTCATATATTCTTAGTGATTATGTATTCCAGATTACAAATCTCAAAAAACAAATTATTTTTTTACAAAAGCTAGACTGTCAACCACACACACACACACCCCTATGAACTTTCATAGGATTTGAAATTTTTTTTTTTTTTTTTACATATTCATGATTTGTATTTCTTAATCTGTAATGATAAATAATTTGATAAAAGTAATTATTTCTGTTTGCTGTAATTATTGTATAACTCTACCTGTTCATCCAATGTAAGACTTGTGAGAGCCACTCAAGGTAGAAGGTTACTACATGAAGTGTATAATATGAATGTAAGAGGTGGTAGAAGGAAGAGAAAATTGTGAGGATAAGAAGGATAGATAACAACTGACCCTTAATTTTATGATAGAAATGCATTAAAAAATAAAGAAGAAATGAATTGGTATAGATTAGGTACAACTCCACTGGTGAACTTTAATTAAAAAAAAAAACAAAAAAACAGAGTGATGATGTCTTTTACTGGCTCTCCACTGGAGCAGAACTCTCTTTGCAACTATCCAATGTTTTACCAATATTCATATTATGCACTTCATGTAGTAACCTTTAACCTTGAGTGGCTCTCTCAAGTCTTACATTAGATCAACAGGTAGAGTTATACAATAATCACAGCAAACAGTAATAATCACTTATCAAAATATATATCATTACAGATTAATACAAATCATGAATATGTAAAAAAAAAAAATTTTCACATCTTATGAAAGTTCATATATGTGTGTGTGTGGGAATAGTAACAACAGTTTAGCTGATAAACAAAATTTTCATAACCAGATTATAAAAGAACAAAAATTAAGTGGATATTGCAATCAATGATTTGCAAGTTGGCAAAGAAACAAAAAAAATTTCCACTCACTTGAGTTGAACTGTTCACTTAATTGACCCGATTCCAGTTCCATTTTATTTTTCATATTCAGCAAATCAGATGACAGCTGTGAACGATGATACTGACTGTTGAAGTCTTCAAAGCCACTCGAAACCTGGTCAGCTTCTTCAGTTTCTGAAAAGTAATATGATGACTTATTATTACAAAGTCTTTGTTTATAAATAACTGAACTCAAATTTGACTAAATCCAACTCCACAACTCACAGTAGTAAGTCTTAAGCAACACAAACAAAAAAAAAATATTAAACAGAAAGAGTTAATCATTTTTTTTTCTTTTAATCATTTTGTCCCACTATGACACAAGGGGGTACTGAGAGTGAAAGAAACAGAAAGGACAATAAAAGAACAGCATCCAAAGAGACAGATGATTATTGATGTCGCATATAAATTTTAGAAAATCATAATTGATGAGAAAGCAAGAAGTTGGAAGAAAGAAGTGCAGAAGAAATTAGTTACATTTAGCAATTTCAACAATGAAATTATGAGACCTATCTGCCAGTCTAGTACTGCCTTTAAATTTGTCAAAGCAAGGTACTAAAGAGGAACACTCATCAGAACAATTACTGTGAAAATATTTATAGAAAAGGTAAAAGAAAGCTATGCTATACTGGTGAGAAAGCGACTGATGTCAAATATTACTATATGAAGAATTCTCCCAATTCTGCTAATATGGATATGAGTTCTTATGTAAGAATTAAGCAACCCATGTATAAGTCAAAATCTGAAATTGCTTATAAAAATGAAAAAGTTGTGAAAGTTTATACTTTCATATTGGTTTATAAAACTAATAGGACCAAAGTGTAAAACCTGCATGAGAAAGCTTAATGAAACATTTACAGAGCAATTTCAAATATGAAAAAATGAAACCTCTAAAGGCAAATTATCAGGCAATTTTATATAAATATGAAGAGAGGTGGATCAATAAATGTGTGACCTAAAATATTGACTGAATTTTGATCTGAAATTTTCACTATATAATTTTCTTTATTTCTAATTTAAATTTTCCACTGAATTATGTGCATTGACAAGGAAAGATATTATGTTGAAAAATAAACATTTGTTGTGTAAATTTTTTTTTTCATCATTAGGCTGAAGACACTGCTGTATCTAGTAATATATTTCTTACAGGGAACTGAAAAGTTCTTCATCAAACCAAGACTCCTCACCTAAAAAAACGGAATTCTAAAGTTTGGTCATATCTTGGAAGCTGGATTCAACAGAGAACCTTTCAGTGGCCCTTTACATAAGGGTGTATCAAATAATATATAGTCTAACAAATATTTATAAGCTGAAGTTTGATCCCAAATTGATCTCTTTGTCTGATGTGATTAATATTCCCACTAGATTAAGTGCATTGACAAGGATAAGATTTGAAAAATATTTTTGTCTAAACTAAATGAATTTTCATTATATTACAAATTAATTGATAAATCAGCAGAAATAAAATATTCCAAAATGGCTGCTATTTCATGAAACATTTGCCAGACACTGATTGTGTTATCACTGTTTTCAAAGTTAGTTCAGTACAAGATTGTTTCTTCTACATTCTTGTTTTGATTGATAAATACAGTGTTGATTTTTTTTTTAAGCATTACACCCCGAGCAAGGCGTTAAGCCACTAGGATGCAGGGGGTTGCAGAAGATTTGGAGCGAGAGCAGATAGGAGTGATAGAAGAAAGGATGAGGAGAAAGATAGTGGATAGATCAAGGTAACTGGAGATGTCGATTGACATTACATTTGAATAGTTGGAGATTATAGCTCTCAGGGAAACAGTAATAGGGAAGTGTGTTCCACAGGCGAGAGGTGCGTGGTATGAAGCTATTGGAGTAGAAGAGACGGCTACATTTAAAAGTTTCTACAGTGAAAGGGTGAGAGCGGGATGCCAGCCTCGTAGGGCGCTTGAATTCATGAAGTCTGGGAACCAATGAAAGCAGCTCATCAGAGCAATTACCATGAAAGTATTTGTAAAAAAGACAGAGAGAGGTGACGATGCGTCTGTGAAAGAGCAACTGTAGACGAGATGCCAGATCAGGGCCAATTATATTACATATCCACCTCTGGATCTTGTCAAGAACTCCAAGGTAAACAGAAGGTGCACCAGACCATATATGGCAGCAATACTCCATGAAACCAAACAAGAAGCATCTGAAAACTTTCAGATCAGCTAGGATCATGAAATATCAGTTATGTGCCATGTGTGATACATGCTTAGGTGATTGTATATCTTTTGATACATGGCTGATTTTTTCCCGCAGTAGGTTGCTGTTTCTTTCAGACCAGTTGCCATTCAAGGCTATAGAACCCGGTCTGTCTTGCTATTTACCAATAGCTGGGAGGAGAGGAAGAGGGTTCATACCTTTCCCAAGGGTATTAAATGAGCTTCTATAAAAAAGTCAATAAAAAAATACTTTTGATACACCTTAATAGAAAATCAAAGTTTTTTTTTTCTTTTTTTACTGCTAGTTCTCTCAATATATTTGATACGCTTTAATAGAAAAAGGTGTTCTTTTTACCTGTGAGAACTCTGAATACATTTGATTAACCATAATAGATACATAACAAGGTATACAATACTTAAAGGTTTTAGCCTATTAGAAAAAAAATTCAACTTACCATTTTTTTCCTGAGTGGCTGGTTCTCTTAATGTCGGAGTTGGAGGCTTACTACTATTTTCAGATTGTGGCAAAGGAGAATCTGAGGAAATCGTCAATGGCTCACGTTGTTGTTTTTTCCACTTACGGCTTGCCCATTCCTGCAGACTTTGCAAAGTCAAAATTGTTGGTGTTGGGGAATAAATCATCACTGGTTCAATGTGTGTTGTGTGCGACAGTTCGGGGTCTTCAGATTTGCCATCTTCGTAGTTTTCATCTTCCTCAGTGCCAGGATAGGGAATCTAGAAATTAAAGAATTAGAGAATTAAATTTAAGGAATTTGCTGAAATGGAATTTGGGATGCCCTGTTTGTTGAAGCTTAAATAGAAGTTCAAAAGAGGTCAAAATTTGAAATTTTAGGTACACAAAAAGTTAGTTTGGTATATTCATTTCTCATAAGACATAAAAAATCAGAGGGTCTCTTGTACCAACCCATATTTATAATAAAAAAAAAAAAACAGTTGTTGCATTTTTGATTTTTGTTCAGGGTCTCTTGTAATAAAAAAAAAAACATGTTGCACTCGATTTTTGTTCATATCTAAAATTATGAGTGAGCCAGGCTGAAGCTGATCATCCCTGACTTTCCAGCCTTTGACAGAGTTTAAAATCATTTCTACAGTCTTGTGAGGGATGATTTACTGTCCCCTCTATAACCTGTTTGTCAAAGATGCAACAGTGTAAACTTTTGACTATTGCTATTTCCATGACAAATGTTCAGATGAGCTCCATTCTTTAGTTCCACCAGTTCAGACCTTTACAGCTAGGATACACCATGCTACATCCACAGAGTCAAATCGCCCTCATTCCTGCCATATTCCATTTGTAAGAAAATTCCATGCAGCTTTTTTCCAAGAACTGCTACTTTGAGGAATAGTATTCCATATGGATTTCTCCCTGGACCCTACAATATTGACCTCTTCAATTCAAGGGTCAATTGTTATCTATCTTCATAATCTTCACAACTTACCACCACTTGTTACACTCATATCACACACCTTTCAATAACCCTCTACCTTGAATAGCTCTCAAGCCTAGGATGAAACTTAGTAAAAAAAAAAAAAAAAAAAAAAAATTTTTTTACATATAGTTGAATAAAATGGAATAATTTATGTGTTGCTTAACTAGATAGGTACCAGAACGGTAGTCTGTATGAAAATGGTTTTCTTGGTAGGTACCAAAAAGAAGTTTAAAATGGGAGAATTTATGCATTGCTTAACTAGGTAGGTAGGTACCAAAAAAAATGTCAGAATTGCAGCAATGATTATAAGTTTCATTAAAATTTTAATACATATTGAAATAGGTTAAATATCAAAGTTTTTATTGCAAACTGTTTTGAAAGTAAGAGAAATGCTTGGAAATGCATGGAAGATCCTATACTTGTGTAGTATGTCCCACACCAGTTCCTAAAAGGAAAGACCTTGTACTTGGCATGATATCAGAGAAGCCAGGTGTATCAACACCAAATGCAGATCCATGCCTCACAGAACGTCATTGGTTGCTTCAACATATGATGGGTACACGTGGGAAAGAACTGTTAATCAAACAAATACAAACATCTGCACCAAAGAGCCTTGAAATATTGTAAATGAGAATGTGAGACCCACTCATTTGGATAATGACCTGGGGCAACACACAGACTGATGCCAGAGAAGCCAGGTGTATCAGTAAGTTAACCTGATAGATAATCTACTAGCCACCAAGTGCAGAGTCATGCCTCACACAATGTCAGTGGCAGACCCTAATGAGTAAACATGGGATTGACCCTACTGCGTTTAAGTCATGCATACATGGGAAAAAAAACCTTAGATATGTAAACACCCACTTCAGAGAGGGCCTAAGTGCCACACCCCTATGAGTTGACAGTGCCTGATGAAGTCCAGAGTTGACTAAAATCTAATGTTACATACAGGAGATTTAACTGTAATGTTTTTATTAAATTAATTGATTGATTTGTTTTTTATGGGCTATCAACCTTTTGCGGGTTATTTAAAGCCCTTCAATTCTTTTTAGATTGTAAAAACTGTTTGGAGATAATAATGATTTACTGGTACAAGTTTTATTAATTAACGCATATTCTGCTTGAGCTGGGGGAGAAGAAATGGATTCATACTTTTCCCAAAGGGTATTTGCACTCAAGTGAATATAACAAACCTGACTGGAATTGGAACTCGGCTCCCCAATTTTTCATTCTGAGCAGTTATTCATTAAACCATCTAAGTTTACAATACCTGATATTCCCAAATGATTACCCATCTATGTACTAACCAAGCTTGACATTGCTTAACTTTGGTGATCGTACAAGAACTGGTGTTTTAATGTGATATGGTTGTAAGCCAACAAATTTTAATAGACCTGATAGAAAAATCAATCAAAAAGAATTTGGAAAATTGTACAAACAATAATCCAAATACATCAAGAGTCAAAATCTTTTGCCAACATGTTTGGCCAGTAATTCTAATGTAACACTGGTGAGAGATAAAAAACAGAAATTGTTTTTGCCTAAATGCCACCAAAAAAACAGATCACAGTAGCAGAGATGATTCTCAAAGAGCATTCTGATCTGTAAAATGTCTTCTGGACAGATGAAAATTGCTTCAATTTTTGATAGGCTAATTATAGCCTCCTCTTTTTTTCAATTATCGAAGGCAAAATAAAATCACCAAAAAGGGTTGATTGGAGGTTTAGCAATGGAGGGACGATTTCAAATTTTATTTTATTTTGTGAGTGTGTGTGAGTATATATATTAAAAAGAAGAAAGAAACTGCAAACGTTTTTGGTTTGTGGTTTCTCTCTTCTTTTTAATATACACAATTTTCTCTCATTGGAACTACTATAACCTCTTTTGTTTATGTATATATATGTTTGAAAAAAAAGTTTTGCACATGAGGAATCAGTCAGGGATTGGATTTTTACTAATAATACCATCTACTATGATTTGATACCAGTCACAAGAACCACTGTTGGTGAGTCTTACCCATTTCTCTGTTCATTTCTTGCACCGCTGATGAAGGACACAGGCATGCCCCTAAAATTCCAGACTAATAACATTAATCTCTGTGCTTTATTTCTGTCTTGTGGTTAATAATTAATATTTAATAAATGTTTTTTGCATTGATCACATTGGTACCCTTTTGTTTTCCCTTGTTTTATTAACCTATACACACACACACACACACATATATATATATATATATATAAACACACACTGGACTCTTGTGCTTTTAATGTATTAGGGTAAAGCAGCTCAATTCTTAGAATCAACAGCCAGACTACCTACACACAAAATTTGATTATTGTGGTGAAAACTGGTGTTGAACTGACCACACATTATTGGAATAGCCAAATATAGAAAATTGTCCCTAAATGACCCACTGCAGGTTTTGAGTTTTTGTTTGCCAGCCAAGGCTATAGGACCCAGCCTGTCCTGCTATTTACCTCTAGGTGGGAGGATGAGAGATGGATTTATACCTTTCCCAAGGGTATTAGCACATAAGTGAATGTAATGAACCTGACTAGAATTAAAACTTGGTTCTCCAATTCCTCAACCTGCATCCTAGTGTCTCATATATATATATATATATATATATATATATATATATATATATATATATATATATATATATATATATATATATATATGTATATATGTGTGTGTGTGTGTGTGTGTGTGAGCAAGAAAATTAAGATCTCACTGTTACTTACCAAACGTCTTCTGAAAAGGAAAACCAGGAAACAATTGAGAGGAATTGTTGCAAGGCAAGAGAGGATTCCAACTGCGATGGACTGCCAGGAAACATCCAGTAAGCCAAATTCTCCACGGTACTATCATAGGGAGGAAAAAAAAAATAGCAAAATTTAATTTATAAAAAGAAATTCTAATATTATCATAATGTCTTTTCTTTCATCTTATTAAAAAAAATAATCATGAAAGCTTCCAATTTCACATTTGGTCTTTGCTAACTTCAACAGATTATACTCCACAACATAACATAGGTACCACCAGCTTGCACAACATCCTACCAACAAGACTGTCTGTTCAAAACCTGACTCATCTCACAAGTGGACATGAAGCCAGCCTTCCATGGCCCAATGGTGATACTCTCCAGATCCAGTAATACCATGGTGTCAATAATGGTACCCTTGGTCAATAAGCATAAAACATCATAGAATGCAGTATATGCTCCGTGATTGGGTTCTTACCACCCTTGTGAATCACTGCAATTTCAGCTCTTGCCTCACTTATTGGTTTATCTGACCAGAAGTCACATATTCCTAGAAAACACGTGCTAGTATTCCTATGAAAAAAACCAAGAAGAGTTGCCATTTCAAACAGAGGATGTTCATTTTTCTGACTCTCGCAATCTTTATGCTACCAAATGATATTAAATCATGTTTGTGTCCCATGAGAAGGAAATGTATCTCACTCCCACACATACACTCTCACTGAAATTTTGTTTTTATACCTGAAATTATGTTTTCCTTTTGAAGGTCTGATGAATTGGATCATGATTATGATTCCAATGTAATAAATTATAACCATGGAAGATTAGTATTTGAGCCTTTTATATATATATATATATATATATATATATATATATATAAAGTTAAATGCACTGCTCATAGTTTTGTTGCTAATACTCATCAAAAATCATTTTGCTACAGATATTCATTGAAAATAGTTTTGCTGCAGATATATATTAAAAACCATTTTGCTGTAGATATGTAATGACAATCATTTTGCTGCAGATATACATTTAAAATTAGCAGAAAAATGTATTGTTTGTGGTCATAAATTAATACAAGTGTTACTGACAAAACAGTGTTCCATGAAAGCTTTGCTAATAAAGACTTACCTCTTTTGTAGCCACATGATACCAAGTGGCATTTAGACACATGTAAATACAAAGTAAAGACAAGCAAACAGTCAGCCTCTGGACGCGTGTGAATCGACTGTGGGGTGGTTTTGTGAATACAGATGACCAAAGGTGATAATCAGCAATATATTGTGCACCTTTTGCCCAAAGAATCTAAAAATGGAACAAGAGAATTTAAAAACTTTTATATATTTTAAACAAAAGTAATATTTAATTTTCAGTCAATTGTTCAAGAAAAAGAAAAGAAAAGAAAAAGACTGCAGATTCTTGAAGACTTTCTCATGAAATGAAGAAATATGGATTCAAATAAGATTTTCTTTGGTTTCAGGATGGCAATTTTAAATGTATCTAAGAAACAAAGGGAACATTTAGAACAATTTAGGATTTTGGTTGTGTGTTATCACACGAATTACATCATTAGCAAAAGACACTAAAATGCTATGTTTAAAAGAATTTAAAAACTAAAATTAAATAACATTCATTCAATGAACATGATGGTGGCCAGAAAGAAGTAAATATCAGACATTTGGATAAGACATATTTATCAGATCAGGACATATGATCTATTGTACACATGGATCTAGAGGGTCGCACAGGTACTACACCGACCCTTGGCGGGCTGCACAGGTATTACACTGATCATTGTCTAAGGAGCAAAGTTTGATCCTCTGCAGATCACAAGGTAGTCTAATACATTGTCAAAGTTCTGATAAATACATAAAAAAATGTAATGGTGTTGATAGTTAAATTATTATAAAAAGTAAGTGTATTAATTACTTTGTTTTTTATATATAGTTCCTTTGTTCTTTATCTTTTTTTAATTGACCAAAATCTACCATTGAGACTCACGTTCTCAGAAGATTTATTTCAGGCATAATGAAAGAATTAATTATAAAAGAAACTAGGAAATTTTATAACCCAAGCTCAGATATTTTTCTTTAAATTCAGCCTAGCGCAAGCTAATTCTTGGATCTGTAAATAATTGTCATTAAAACCCAAATCTATTGTACTTTGGTCTATTAAATTGAGGAATGACTGTAATAGAAGATCTAGCAGATTAGGTTTAATAAAAGAAATTAAATATTAATCAAGGAACCAGTAATTGTTTGGACTCCTTTCTGTATTTACCGTCTCAAATCCAATCTTATTATCTGCTGCCCAAAGTTCTCTCTCAACTCGGCCATCATCTTCTCTGACTGAGAACCATCTCTCACTGATGAAATAATAAGTCTGGCCTGAAAGCAAAAAGTAACAGCAATGAAAAGAACTGAATGAAATCAAAGCAAACCCCACACCAATAGTGCTGCGAAGCTAATGCCCTTTACTGTATCTTTAACCATAAACAAAACATGCAAACAACAGCTTGAATTTAGATAAACTAGGCTCAAATTAAGTTGGATTAGCATTTTTCAAGAATTATCATATGTCAAGCAATTATTGTCAGTTGTAAGAATGTAAATCCATGACAGATTTATGTTGTTACAGCTGACAATAATGAGGAATGGAAATAAAAACTTTGGATTAAAATGTTTTTAAAAGAAGGTCAGATGATAAAGATTACATCAGGATTAAAGTTGAAACAATTTTTTTTTATATAAAATAGTACTAAAAAAGGGAAAAGAAATAGCAAAGAGAAGAGAGAAGAAAGAAAAGAAAAGAAAAGAGAAAAAGAAAAAGAAAAGAAAAGAAAGAGAAAAAGAGAAGAAAGAGAAAAGAGAAGAAAGAGAAGAAAGAGAAAAAGAGAAGAAAGAGAAAAAGAGAAGAAAGAGAAAAAGAGAAGAAAGAGGAAAAGAGAAGAAAGAGGAAAGAGAGGAAGAAAAAAGAGGAAAAAGAGAAAAAAAAAAAGAGAAAAGAAAAAAGAGAAAGAAAAGAGGAAAAGAAAAAGAAAAAGAAAAGAAAAAAAAAAAAAGAAAAAAGAAAAGAGAAAAGAAAAAAGAGAAAAGACAAAAAGAGAAAAGAAAAAGAGAAAAGAAAAGAAAAAAAGAAAAGAGAAAAGAAAAAGAAAAAGAAAAAGAGAAAAGAAAAAAAAAGAGAAAAGAAAAAGAGGAAGAAAAAAGAGAAAGAAAAAGAAAAAAAAAGAAAAAGAGAGGAAAGAGAAAAAGAAGAAGAAAAAAAGAAAAAGAAAAAAAAAGAAAAAAGAAAAAAAAAAAAAAAAAGGAAAAAGAAAAAGAAAAAGAAAAAAGAAAAAAGAAAAAGAGAGAAAAGGAAAAGAAAAAGAGAGAAAGAGAAAAAGAAAAAGAAAGAGAAAAAGAGAAAAGAAAAGAAAAGAGAAAAGAAAAAGAAAAGGAAGAAAGAGAAAAGAGAAAGAAAAGAAAAGAAAAGAAAAAGAGGAGAGAAAAGAGGAAAGAGAGAGAAAAGAAAAGAAAAAAGAAAAAGAAAAGAGAGAAAAAAGAAAAAAGAAAAAGAGAAAAAGAAAAAAAAAGAAAAAAAAAGAAAAAGAGAAAAAGAGAAAAAAAAAGAAAAAAAAAGAAAAAAGAAAAAGAAAAAGAGAAAAAAAAAAAAAAGAAAAAAGAAAAAGAGAAAAGAAAAAGAGAAAAGAAAAAAAAAAAAAAGAAAAAAGAAAAAAGAAAAAGAAAAGAGAGAAAAAAAAAAAGAGAAAAAAAGAAAAGAAAAGAAAAAGAAAAAAGAAGAGAAAAGAAAAGAAAAAGAAAAGAAAAGAAAAAAGAAAGAAAAGAAAAAAGAAAGAGAAAAAAGAGAGAAAAGAAAAGAGAGAAAAGAAAAGAGAAAAGAGAAAAGAAAAAGAGAGAAAAAGAAAAGAAAGAAAGAGAAAAGAGAAAAAGAAAGAGAAAAGAAAAAGAAAAAGAAAAAAAAAAAGAAAAGAGAAAAAAGAAAAAAAAAGAGAAAGAGAAAAAAAAAAAAAAAAAGAAAAGAAAAAAAAAAGAGAAAAAGAAAAAGAAAAAGAAAAAAGAAAAAAGAGAAAAAAGAAAAAAGAAAAAAAAGAGAAAAAGAAAAGAAAAAAGAGAAAAAGAAAAAAGAGGAAAAAGAGAAATAGAAAAAGAGAAATAGAAAAAGAGAAATAGAAAAAGAGAAATAGAAAAAGAGAAATAGAAAAAGAGAAATAGAAAAAGGAGAAATAGAAAAAGGAGAAAAGAAAAGGAGAAAAAGAAAAGGAGAAAAAGAAAAGGAGAAAAAGAAAAAGGAGAAAAAGAAAGAAAGAAAGAGAAAAAGAAGAGAGAAAAAAGAAGAAATAGAAAAAAAAAAGAAGAAATAGAAAAAAAAGAAATCAGCCAAAATACAAGAACAATACTGAAAAACAGAGGCAGACAAAAAGAGAAAAAGGAAAAAAAATAAAGGCTCCCCAGTAAAACTAAACAAAAGAAAATTAAAAATGAAAGCAAAACATTAAAGAATGAAGAGAAACATTTTTTAGAAAAAAACAGTAAAGAAAAAAGTGAAGAGAGATAGAAACTGAAAAGAATAAAACAGCAAAGACAAGTAAAAACAAAGAAAATTGAAAACAGAAAAATGAAAAGAATTGTTTTGTATTATTTATTATTTGGACTGTTATCCTAGAATTTTTCATTGCCATATTCACAGCGCCTCAGCCGTTGGAGAAGCTAAACTCTAACAGTTTTTTCAGGTGATTGAAAACAAAACGAGCCCTTTATTTCATGAAAAGGGGTAGAGAACCTGCCCACGAGCCATGAAATCTTTGATGTTCTGTTATTTTAGATTTAACTCAGCTCTCCAAATTTTGGTTCACCACTGCTGTGGCCAGGTATTGAACTCACAACTCTTTGGGTCTAGTCACTGGATCTAACCAACATCTTTAACTACTGGGCCATGTGTCCTTGAGGACTAGATCCAAAGAGTTATGAGTTCAGCACCAGGCCACAGCAGTGGCGGACCAAAACTTGGAGAGTTGAGTTAAAAAGAAATAACTGAGGCATCCGGAAAAGACATGGTACGTGGAACTAGAACAATCTACCTTGGTGGACAAAATAAAGGGTTCGGTTTGAAATTCCAATCACCCGAAGAAGGCTGAAGTGTATAACAGCTGAATCATTGTGAATATGGCAATGAATATGAGGATAACAGTCTGAATAATGTAAATAATACAAGTAAGCATGATACCTCATCTCAGAGATATAGACAAATAGAAAAAATGAATAAGAGAAAAAGAAAATGTAATCATTTTTCATTTTCTTTTCCAGAAAAAAAGAAACCACAAAACAATAAAGAGAAAGAGAAAACAGTAAAAGAAAAAAAATCAAGAATAAAAACAAAGTAATAAGAAAAAAGAAGTTCAAAAGAAAATAAGAGAAAAAGAAAATAAGAGAAAAAGAAAATAAGAGAAAAAGAAAATAAGAGAAAAAGAAAATAAGAGAAAAAGAAAATAAGAGAAAAAGAAAATAAGAGAAAAAGAAAAGAAGAGAAAAAGAAAAGAAGAGAAAAAGAAAATAAGACAAAAAGAAAATAAGACAAAAAGAAAATAAGAGAAAAAGAAAATACAAGGAATAAAAAGAAAGATGAAACACTAAAAGAGTGAAAAAGAATGAATTCTTAAATCATTTTCTGAAAACCATTCAAATGACAAACATTATGATGAGTTGTGTTTCCATCAATGTGACCCATGGATCAAATTGCAGGAAAGGAGATAGAATAAACTTACCCAAATTAACATCTGTGATGATCACTCTACTCAGGTACCAACAAGGTGAAGATCCAGAATTGTTATGCCACAGCTGAAGTTTGAGTAATTTGCCAATGCTGTCTGGCAAGCTTTAAAAAATTAAAAGAAAATGTCTAAAACTTATGTACACCTGAGTTAACATATTAATTGATACATTTACCTTTTAAATAACAAGTAAGGCAATATAGACACTAAGATACAAGATGTTTACTGTTCTCTCTTTAACTATTAATTGGAGGTTTCATTATCTTTTTATATACATTGCAAATTAAATGTTTGGCTTGGCTATCAAAACTTGAATAATGTGTCATAAAAAAAGAATTATTTTAAAAATGTGTCCCCAAAGCAGATTAGAAATTAGAAAGAGTGGTTGATAAAATGAAGATTACCAATACTAAACATAACCCTTTTTTTTTTTCTTTTAATAATAGTACAGAACACTTCTGTGTACTGCATTCTTTCAAGACATAGGTGTTCATGGCTCTCCACAACTTCTTATCCTTTGTAGCTCATAGCAGTTTTTCTCATTCTGCTAAGGTTTCCATCTAGCAGTCCCCACCCTTTTCCACCATCCATTCACAGAGGCTCATCTGGTAAGTGGCTTGCTGCCTTCCCTTATCTCTCTTGGCCTCAATATGCCCCCTGAGGATCACGTTTTCCAAGCCCACCTTCCTTATTGTGTCCAAGGAATTTGCATTTTTCCAATTCTTAGTAGATGTCTTCTTTCTGTTGCCATTTTCTTTGAGATTTTCTTGTTACTTACACAATCTGTATTGTGATAAAACATTAATTGCTTTCATCTTATGTCGTCAGAATTTTTTTTGGCAAAGGATTTTCATTATTATTTTTTTTTAATAGTTTCCCTTTCAGCTTTCTTTGTCAATTTTATAACAATGTTTAGAGTCTGTCTATATTTCTGAGATGAGGTATTATTTACATTATTCGAACTATTGTCCTCATCTTTGTCGCCATATTTATCACAATGTTTCTGCCATTGTACACTCTGGCCTTCTTCTGGTGATTGGAATGTCAAACTGAATTTTATTTCGCTCACTGGGGTAGACTGTTCTAGTTCCACGTGCCAGTGAGCGAAATAAAGGGTTCAGTTCGACATGTTATTAAAGCCAGAAAATATTTTTAGATTGTTACAATTTTTTTTTTTTGAGGTAATGATTTAGTGATACAAATCCCATAGCTAGGTGGAGAAGAGGTGGATCCATACCATTTTCTATCCATGTTTGAATTAATTCCTGATCACCAAGAATCCCTTTCTTCTTTATTTTTAATGCATTTCTGTAGTAAATAAATTCATTAGCAATGCATTTAACATTATACATATAATAAACCTTTTCCATCAGTAATGCTTGCATTAATTCCTGACCATGGACAATCACTTTCTTCCTCATTTTTAATGTATTTCAATAATAAATGCATTAGCAGTGCATTTACATTACACATAAAATAGATCTTTTCTAGTCACTGACTGATAGGTTTTTTATGGCTTATCAACTCTTTTCAGGTTATTTAAAGCCAGAAAATATTTTAGAGTGTAAAGACATTTTTGGAGATAATAATGATACAAGTCTTATTAATTAACCCATAGTTGGGGGAGAAGAGGTTGATTCATATCTTTCCTAAGAGTATGTGTATGTAAGTGAATATACCAAATCCAACAGAAATCAGAATTTGACTCCCTGATTAACAATTTTCAGCCATTATCCATGACACCACCCATACATTCAAGCTTACAGCACTTGGTATTCCCAAGTGGTCACCCATCCAGGTACTGACCAGGCTTGACATTGATTAACTTCAATGATCATACGGGAACTAGTTTTTCAACATGACGTGGCTATAAGCCTAGACAGATCACTGTGTTCATAGCCAATGAGCCAAAACATAAAATTTTGAGAGAAATATTTCTCACATTAATAAAAAATGAAGATAGAAAATATAAAAAAGAGTGTTTACAATATAGAGGATGTCTCTCCTGCATTGAAGATCATATTTTGATGAGGCAGAAAGAGAGAAGAGAAAGCAGAGTAAGGCTGTGTGAAAGGAGGGCAAAAGGAAAGTCGTGAAAGGAGAGCAAAAGGGGAGTCGTGAAAGGAGAGCAAAAGGGGAGTCGTGAAAGGAGAGCAAAAGAATTATAACAGTTGGGAGCAGAATAGAGAAACTTACGTGAGAACAAATCTGTCTCGGGAGTTTCTCTCAAATAAGGGTTTTTCTTCATCGGAGATCAGTTCCCTTGTCTCTGAGATGCCGTACTCTCCATGAAGGATGATACTGATCTGGTAAAGAGAACAAAAAAAAACATAAAAAAACAAAAGACAGAATGTAAAATTAAAACTCACCATAAAACCTGGCAACAATTCTGAAAACTAAAACCAAAAGAATTTCTATCTATAACTATTAATGTCCACCATCCCAGTTTTAACATGAACATTAATTGGTCAAAATAAATGAATAAACATGACCAACATCAAGAAATAACAGGAGACAAGTCTGACACAGTAATAAATAAAAATACTTGACTATAGATTTGTACCCAACATTATCATCAAGACTTTTACATGGCTGAAATGATTCAGGAGACATGAAAGATGGCTGACTGGTTAGAACATTCGCTTTCTGACCATGACACCCAGGTTTGAATCTCACCAGGGTTGATTTGTCAGGAGGGTGACTCCTTGATATTATTAGTCTGAAGGAGGTGATCCCAGTAGCAACTGCAGAATCAAGAACGAATGTCCCTTAAACGGTAATTGTTTACAAAACAACGTAATATACCATGCCACAATAAAACCATTAGATAATGAAGAAAAAGTATACATAGGAGTAACTGAAGGACCCTGGAAACAAAGAAATTATGCACACAAACCATCTTTCACAAATAGTAAATATGCAAACAGCACAATGCTTTCTGAGAAAATAAAAACAAAATGCACATCACACCAAAAATATCTTGGAAAATAAGGAAAAGATCATCAGCCTACAACAACCAGTCAAAAACTTGCAATCTTTTCTTGGAGGAAAAACAGTTATCATTACCTTCCCAGACCAAAAAAAATATTAAATAAAAGATTCGAGCTCATCTCAAAATGCAGACATGAAAACAAATTTTTACTACATTACTTAAAAACTGAAAAAAAAAAATAAAGAAAATGACAATAAAATAAGTAAAATAAATTAACCCAAACAAATTACCAAATCGCACCTGTCAGAATAAAAATAAAAAACAAAATCAATGAACCCAAATAAATAAAGTAAATAATAAACAAATTAACAAACCATTATGACCAAAATATTAGTTAGACTATAATAATCAAACCATAAATCGGACGAAAACAATAGCTGTAACTGTTATATAATGATAAAAGAACTACGTTACCTAAAAATCAAAAACCAAAAAGAGTAAATAAAAATATACAGTATAATAAATAATAAAAAAACAAGTAAAATAAATTAATCTAAATTCATCCAAATAAATAAACTAACAAACTGATCCTGATAAATTAACCATTAGAAAAAAACAAATAAAGATAATCAATCCAAATAAATACATGAAGTAATAAACAAATTAAAAACTGCTCCTGCCAAAATAATAGTTAGAATAAACTACAACAATGAACCCCATAATTGAATAGTTTTAATCATTATTTTTAATTATCTATCTATAAATAAAAACAAGTAAAATAATTTAACCCAAATAAATAAATAAACAAATATATGACTTCCGGTAAAATAACTGCCAAAATAGACCCATAATGCACCACTGACCCGTTTATATAAATAGCCAAGAAAAAAAACAGCACTCATGGCCTGATGATTGCGTCTAGCATGAAACAGACTGTCGCCTCTAAGTGTTGACTTCTATATATATATATATCTTTATTATACTATATTATTATAATCCACATCATGGAGCGAATTATGTGGCAAGACGGCCTGTTAACAGGTCGGGGTACCTAGCAGAATGAATCTGATGTTGCATTACCCAAAATTCATGATGGAGCCAAGAAAACATCACTGATGACCTCTACCATATGTTTACAAATGTATTTTAAGAATTCGAACATATGTAGGACAGCTACTATTAATAACCCTCATTTACCACTGCCTGATGAGATGCGATGATATGCATCGAAACATGAATGCTTTTATGTAGTGGTTACATATATGTTTGAATTGTAATATCCTATAATAAATAATTATTGCTTTACAATTGTATTGTGTCCTATTTTTAAATTAATGTTGTGAACATCTGAATTCATATTTTATTCACTCTCATTTCATTTGGTTAAAATA
Source organism: Acanthosepion pharaonis (assembly GCA_903632075.3). Lineage (NCBI taxonomy): Eukaryota > Metazoa > Mollusca > Cephalopoda > Sepiida > Sepiidae > Acanthosepion > Acanthosepion pharaonis. The sequence goes on from CAHIKZ030000115.1 coordinate 168,592, forward strand.
AATACGCTTAAATTCACCTTCATCCCTGCCGTGCGCTAACGGGTTTAGGGGTAGAATCCCCCGACTGACGCCAATTCAGTTGGGTTTCGATCCTAGCTAGAGGCAACCGGATGTCTAGCCACACTGATGCGCTGTGATACAGTGAAACAGTCTGTTTGTGGATGACTATATATATATATATATATATATATATATATATCCTGCATCCACAAATGTATATTAAAAAAAAAACATATCACAACACTCACTAGTTTCATGAAACTCACTAATGTCTCTATCCATCCAGATTGTGACTTAAAATGTCGAAAAGCTTGGGCTATATTTCTTGTACTTTTTTTCCGAAATGAACTTTGGATTGAATTTCCTCTTTGTCCGATAAGGATTATTAGTAATATGGAAAAATTGTCTATTAAAATTAATTGACACAAAATGTTTTTAATATGTGACTTGTTCTCCTGTAGAAGTGTGTGTGTGTGTGTGTGTGTGTGTGACAGAGAGACAAGAGCACGGCTGAGTAAACTTTTTTTTTATGAAGAGCCATATCCATTTCTTTTTCCTCATTAATTATTGCTCTTTACTTATACATCGACCACTATTTGTCATGAGAAAGACCATCCTTTTGACACACCATTTCTTGCAGGCATGAAAGTTAAAGATTGACACTGCTATTAAAATGTAAGATATTTAAAAACAATAGCAATTAAAAATGAAACCATTGGCTAGCTGAACACGGTTGGCTTCATTTTGCATTTATATTTAAAGCTAAATGTCCTTATTTCATAAAATGATACTTTAATATTTGTTGTAGTTCTTCCCTCTTATACAGGTAAGACTCCATTGATAAAACCATTTTTAGAAGAATTGCGGAGGGGGGGATGCATAAAAGAGATTTTTTTTTTTCATTTTGTCATTCAATTACGCATATATGAGAAATACCTACACTAGAAAATTTTGTAAGATATATTCCAATCAATTCTCATATTCCTTGTTTTAAGGAAATTTATAATAGAATGATTTTTTTTTTTTTACTTTAACAAGAAATTTTGGTATAGAAGCAAAATACCTACTTTAGCTGTTGTGCCTGCTCCTTTACGGAATCCAGTTTCAACTACAATCTCATATTTCTGTCGATCTGTTGGTAAGTTGTCTTGCAAATAGACAATACCAGATTTTTTGGCATCATGCAAGTCACTCTTCTTGCAACAATACAAAAGAACACCATAAAGCAGTGTGAGGAACAAACAGACCAGTGGTGGAAAGAGGTTTACTGGTAAGCTAGAATGAAAAAAGAAAAAATGAATGAAAAAGGCAATCAAAAATAAACCATACTCATATATAATACATAAAAGATTAATGGTCAGAGTTGAATCAGACCATGAAACAGTAGTATTAAAAAGTGCTCAATACACCAGTGTGAAAAAAAAAAACAAAAAACAAAAAGTAAAAATAACATGTAGAACTTTTAACTTTAAAAATCAGGAGGTCAGTTAAATCCGGTAACTTACTTTCAACCTTACAGTATCCGCAGGCAATGGTAAATTCCTCTTCCAAGTTTTAGCTTACCAACATAACTAATTTAGTCCAATGAAGTCCTAAAACCTTTTTCCCACTTTATCATATATATATATATATATATATATATATGACCCATGTCCTTAGTACTTATATGAGAAACATTATATTACTAGGTTTATATATAAAATAAAAGTTTACTAAATCAGTGAAATTAAGTAACCATTTTTGCCGTCATAGTCATAAATTTAAAAAAAAAAAAAAAAAAAATGTAACCTCATATACATACTTGATGTTAAAATAATCCTACATAATATAATGGATTCTAATACATTTAACTGTTCTTAAAAAAGAATATAGTAAAATAAAAAATTAAAAAGGAGAATATTTCAAATCGTAGTTAAATAAAAAGTATTAGGAAAAAAAACCCAAAAAAAACCCCGAAAATCTTTAAATTTAAAAAATGACGTTGAAATTTTTTTACCATTAACAATTTTTTTTTTTTAAAAACCAGACGACATCCATTCAAATGATGTCAGGTTTTATTGTAAAATACATCCCTACCTCTTACCAAATTGTAGCTAATAACTGATACAATGATACTGACATAAGGAAAATCTAGACATCCCTTGTTCAATTTAAGTAGAATATTCTGTAACCATGGAAACGTGATTTTAGCTGTGTCTTTAAAACCAGGTAATTTTTAAAAGTTACTCCAAAATTCGCTTGAAGATGAAATGAACTAATGCTTTTAATTTAATTGCAAAATTAAATTGGGTTTTAGCTTCTATTTTTAAAACTTGGTTGGAACTGTGTAACTTAAAAAAAACATATTTTAAATCAATTAATTTTATATATATATATATATATATATATATATATATATATATATACACACACACACACACACACACACACACATATGGAAATATCTACTTTTTTGTCTGAAGAAGGTTGCAAGACCAGAAACTCGTGTAGCAAAAGTATGGAAAATAATATATATATATATATATATATATAAAAAAATCCATATTAAAACCAAAATGTTTGTGGCTTCTCTTTTCTTTTTAAAATATACACTTTTCTCTCATTGGAACAATTGTAACCCTTTTCCTATATATATATATATATATATATATATATATATATATATATATATATATATATATATCAGGACCTTGTTGAATTGCACCTTGGTTTTCAACAGTATCCCCAGGCAATTTTTTATCAAATGACCACCAATTGTTATTTTCAAAAATAAATAAACAGACAAATGCATGACATTGGGTGTAATAGAACAGGAGGAGGAGGAGGAGGAGGAGGAAGAAGAAGAAGAAATGCAAAACAAATTCAATAAAAAAAACTTACTCAATGAAATGTTCCACATCAATTGTGCTTAACTCGGTAATGATTGGTTTAAAATGACTACCAAAGCTTGTGAGATGGTTGCACCTGGAAGAAACAAGATATTTAATTAGTGTTTTACCAAATTCCACAGGCAAAGCAATTTTTAATCAATGGTCTGAGGAAGCAGTTATATACAGGTGATAGTTTAGGTATTTCTGAATGGGTTTGGTGTTGTGCATCACATCCATGTGATAGTCTAAATCTAACAAAGTTATTTAGAATTATGACATGAGTTTTTCGGTTTTTTAGTTTTGTAACAATTTGCAGTGTTGGCAAAAGTACCGCTAGCATAAACCATTTTAAAAATTCAGAGATATATTTGAATATCTGAGATAAATTGATTTTTATTTAATAATTATATTTACATATATAAGCTTATAAATCCATATCCTCCTGGTGTCCTAAAATTTAATAATTATATTTACATATATAAGCTTATGGATCCATATCCTCCTGGTGTCAGTTTAAATACACAGAAACCATTTTGCTTATAGTCTGTATTTTTTTGATTTTAGACAAAAACTTTTCAATATTCCAGTATGTTCCAATTGAATTTTCACATTCCAAAATTATAGTTTTTAATTACAGTTTAGACATATAGAATAATGAAGATGTCAGTTTTAACTAACACCAGGGGGATACTGGTTCAGGTTGATGCCTTCTTTATTCCATAGAGATCACTTTGCTTAAAGTTAGTATTTTCTTGACTTCAGTGAAATATTTGCTTTCCAAAATTATATCTTATAATTATATTTTATCCAAATAAAAAAAAGCAAGCATCAGTTTAAACTGGCAACAGGTTAATATACTTTCATAGTTTTGCTTATTCTTTTAAGTAATATTGTGCTTTCTTGCTTTGAGTGGAGCTGAGTATTTACATTATTTTTTTTATTTCATCTTCTTAAGAACTGTTGTTTGAGTAATGCAACATTTATGGACTTGAGTTAACATGGAGCATACCTCTTTTTACCTGGAATGCTAAAATCATGACACTTAGCAATGAGATAAGTTTGTTCATAATTATCCAATGACTGGCAAGTCTATTGCTATGGACAGAAAAACAAAACAGCAGAAAAGGTAATGCTGTTCACTATGATAATTTCCAGGTCAGAACACACCCAGGATTTTACTTACTTGCACTGGGTCCACTCAGGTGTTGATTCACTTGTATCAGTGCAGCCACTGTCTGACCATTTGGAATCAGTCTTATTCCAGAAAAGACATTGGCCCCACCAGAGTCTGAGCGTGTAGTTCCTGTGAGTGACCACACCTGGTCTGGGGCGACCCTCATTGTATGTGGCATCAACAGTGCTCAGATAGTAAGTACCATCTGGAAGAAAAACATAGTTCAGGAAAACATGAAAGTCAACTTTAAAAGAATCAAAGATAGATGTTAGGATTTGGCATTTAATTTTCAAAAAGAAACTTCAAATAATTTTTGATTTGATTTTTTTTTAACCTGAAGCTTATTCTGAATACATTCTTTACTGTTGGCAGTATTCAACTTGACTAGCTTCAGGGCACCTAGTGAGGATCAAACTTACAACTAATGATCTATAAGTTCAGCTTGTTAACCATTACCCCACAATATTATAAAAAGGAAAGAACCTGATAACATAGAGACGGACACAAAATAAATGTCCAGTTTATTACTTATGATGGTAAAGTCAGTTTAAGTCAAAATTTTGAAAAAAAATTAATGGTTAAAAAAAGTGAATTTTGGTAAAAAAAAAAAAATGGTATGAGAGAAAAAATGGTGTATGAAATTTCTCAGAAAAAAAAGCGTTAAATTTTTAACTTCTAAAAATATTCTAGGTCTGTTATTGAAGTAAAACACAGATGCACACAAACTGAATGAAATTGAAATGGTCATCTGTATCATGAGGGGAAATTTCCTTGTCTGGCAATAACCCCTGGGTAACAGGTAAAAGAGTATAAGCTAAAATGTTATTTTTTTAATGACACCTGTATTTAAAATGAATACATTGTGTAATAATATTTGAAATGGACAAAGATTTTAGATATGAAATTTGATCATCTTGCTATCAGTGAAGTGATATCTACTAAACAAGTGACATAAATGTCGTTTCAAATTAAGATTTTATTTATCTGAATATATTTTGTATTTGTCTATATTTCTGAGATGAGGTATTATGTACACTATTTACATTATTTGGACTATTGTCCTCATCTTTGTTGTCATATTTTTGGCCGTTGTACACTCCGGCCTTCTTCAGGTGGTTGGAATAACCAACGCCTTTATCCACCATGACATGTGTCCTAAAGGTGTTGGTTAGATCCAGTGACAGGGCCCAAAGAGTTGTGAGTTCAATATCTGGTGAAGGCAGTGGAGAACCGGGAGAGGGGAATTAACGGGAGATAACTGATATCCATTAGACATGGAACTCAAACAGTCTACCCCAGCGAGAGAAATAAAGGGTTCAGTTCAATATTCCAACCACCTGAAGAAGGCCGGAGCGTACATTGGCTGAAACCTTGTGATAAATATGGCAACAAAGATGAGGACAATAATCCAAATAATGTAAATAGTGAATATATTTTCTAATAAATGAACTATTTGAAATGGACAAAAAATTTGGTTTTGAAATTTGGTCATCCTGACATAATTAAAGTGATCGATACTAAACTAATGAAAAAAAAAACAACACAGAAATACTAGTTAAAAAAGTAATAATAACTGTTTTCTTTTTTTTTATCCTGTCACCTCTTATAAAATCAATGAATATGAAATGTTTAAGAAGAAGAAGAAGTAGAAACTTACTTTTGAGTTCTCCAGATGGTAAAAATATTTTCACTTCATTCTGTTGCGGATCAAACTTTTCAGAATAAATGTACTTGCTGGTTTTTTCTGGACGGTGGTCACTGGACAACAGACAAAGATTACGAAAGATAGATAAGTTTATAAAATGCCTGAGCTATACAAAAGATAGACAGCAAAAAAATATTAATCAAAGTTGAAACATTGTTTCATCAGTAAATATGACATGCTAATTTTTAATACTGTTATACTAAAACATTACCTATTCTATTGTAATAGACTCTCCCACACATAAGTAGTAGTAATAGTAGTAGCAGTCACCAGTTGAGCTCAGTGGAGTTGAGTGAATCAGTCGATGTCGGACATTGAAGTATCAATGACTACAACTAGATTGCTGTGGCATTAACTATTATTGCAAGTTCCTAACGTTTTGTACGTTGGACCCTTTTAGGACCAACTTATTGAAATACAAGCCTCCACTGTGAAAACTACTTTACAACAAATACTAAGTAACAAAAGATTGCAAAGGATTTTTTTTGTTCCTTAACCCAGTGCTGGGCTGGTGATTCTTCTTAACTATTACAAAAAAGACACCTAACTTTCAGATCTAATGTAAATTAGTCCTTTTGTGATTTAACAGTTCATACAGGATTGTATTTTTGACTGACAGAAATTAATTCGTTGAATTCATCCTTTCTTCTGGATTTGTACATCCGGACAAACTTGCATCCGATGAATCTTCTACCCTTGGATCCGATGAATCTTCTACATTGAACCAATTTCTCAATTCTTCTGTTGTGCATCTGTTTTTTTCTTCTTTTTATTGGGCCTGACAAAGCTACTGGGATTAAAAGAAAATGAAAAGACTTTAGAAGGAACTTGAAACCTAATCCTAAAAGGGATAAAACTCCTGTTCAAAACACTGGGAGGGAGTATGAACCAGATGATAGTTAAACATATCTACTCCATGTGCAAATACTGTTGGGAAAGGTATGAATCCATATCTTCTCCTCTCAGCTATGGGTAAATAACAGGACAGACTGTGCCCTATAGCTTTGGGTGGCAACCAGTCGAGGAGAAGGATAACACTGCAAAATATCTAAGTGTTAAATAGCCTCAACAACCCACAATAGGCCAAGTGTGAGTACAGCTACACCCCTGAAGATATGGTTAGCTGGGGAGGGGTTCCTCTAACAGAGTGAGAAGGATCTGAATTTGGATCTGGTACACTTTTGGTGGCCTGGGGAAGAAAACCTGATTTCACTTTCTGTACCAATAACTGTTGCAGTACTCACACATCTTTTAAAGGGAAACAACTCTTTATTTCTGATTCTTTAACTATCTTGTCATACAAGTTGTCTTCCTTGGACAATGTTGAAAAATAATTAAAAAATGTACAATTTTCTTCCATGAAGGATTAGCAAATCACTGTTGTCATAGAGATATGGTTTCAATTCCTGGTATATAGTTATTTATTGATTATAATTTAATGAAGGAAATAAATTATTAGGATCAATGTTTTGCTCAATATGTAAGGAGATGGAGTTTGTGGTAGGTATATCACCAGTTGTGCATAAGGGGAGATTATATAAGGATAATCCTGGCTACACCAAATAGCAAATTAAGTCAGGTTACTCTGATGCAATTGTTGATGCATCTCCAAACTATTTTCCAAGTTAACTGTGTTGTCTTCTATTGTTTCTCCAAGCATCTGCACTTGTCTAAGATTTTAAAATAAGATGTTGGAGAGAAGTACCCAACAGGTTTTCAGTGTCGAGTCTTGATTCGTTGTGTCAATTTGGCCTTGAGAAGAATCAGCTGAAAATTGGTTGGTCAGCTACACCTGAAACTTTGCTCACCTTCTTGACTAGAGAGGTTCGAGACAAAATTTCAGGCCGTGCTGACCAATCAAGAGAAAAATAATATAACAGAGAAAAAAAAAAAAAAAATTTAAACAACAGCTGCAAAGAATAAATTACAAGCATAATTTTTTTTAAAAAAGTTTACCTGCTGCAAAGCCTAAGATAAACTCAAGCTAAAAGCTTATGGTTAAAGTGGCTATGATGAATGAGGTATGTGATAGTATTTTTTTTAAATCATTTCATCCCAAGAAAGGTGATAAAAGTTACTGTGAGTGAAAGAAATAGAGAAGACAATAAAAGAACAGGATCCAAAGAGATTAAGGATGATGATTGACATTGCATTTAAATTTTTGATTATCATAGCTAACAAGAAAGCAAGAAACCAAAAGTGATTTCCACAAGTGAGACATGCAGGAGGAGAAACTATTATCTGTCTCTATTTCCAGTGGATAAAAGTGTTAGTTGAGTAATTCAAAATGTGACTTGATGTCAATGAGTTTTGAGTTCAATACCTGGCCACAGTAGAGGGAACAAAAACTTGGAGAGTTGAGTTACTAAAGGGAGATAACTGAAACTGAAATATCCAAAAAAGGCATAGCACGTTGAATTAGACCAATCTATGTCCATGGACTACATAAAGGGTTTGGTTTGAAATTCCAATATAAATCACCTGAAGGTCAGAGTGTACAACAGCCAAAATGTTGTGAATATAGCAATAAAGATGAGGACAACAATCTGAACTGTGTAAATAGTGTAAAGAAACTAGTTGCGTAGAACTTACAGTCACATCTAGAAATTTCAACAAAGTAATTATGGCTGCTAATCTAATGACCTTTCACTTGAAAGGACTAAAATTGTAAAATGTTTCCACAGAGTAGCAGTTCTTGAGAAAAGGATTTCTGAGTGGAACTTTCAATTCTGTGGAAGTAACATGGCAAATCCTATCTGTAATGGTCCAAAAAGGTAGAACTAAGGATCAGCTGATAGAGAGAATGGTGGATTTATACCTTTTCCAAGAGTATTTGTGTGTAAGTGAATATAATGAATCTGACTTGAATTAGAACTCGGCTTTCCAATTTTCAATTCCAAGCTGTTATCCATTACACCACCTTACAGCACTTGTTCATATCCAGTCACCTATCTAAGTACTCACCAGTCTCAACATTGCTTAACTTCAGTGGTCATACAAGAACAGGTGTATCAATGTGGTATGGCTGTAAGACCAAGGATTATGATAGATAATGATTAACCCTTGACTTGAAGACATTAAGTGTAGTGTTCAAGGGAGCATCCATATAGTAAAAGGATGTCTAAGTGAAACTTCCTCCTTACAATTGGAATACGGAGGAAATGTGGTTGATTCGACTCTGTGGAAATAGCATGGCATGTCTTAGTTGTAACGGTCTGATCTATTTTAATGTCTTAAATGTTTAACATTCAAATGTTTATAATCTTATAGTTATTTAAACAGTTTAGCCTGGCACATGGTGACAAATATGGAGCACTTAGAATGAAACTCAACTTTGTAGTTATAATATTTCTAATTTAAACACAGACATTTTTCCAATTATTATAGTAACAAACAATAATTCTGGAGGATCATTTTATTATTCAACATTCTCAAGAAATAGTCCCCCAATCTATGTCCAACAGAATCTTTATTATTACTTGCTTATGCATGTAATTTCTCAAGTTCTGACTGTCATTAGGTTTTCACATTGGAGTTTTTAAATATATTTTTCCTAATTATGATATCAATATATAGTAATTCTGGGGAATCAGTTTATTACTTAATGACTATTGAAAACTGATCCTCCACTTTATGTTCAGTAGAATCTTATATTATTACTACTTTACCAATGGTGCCCAAAATGGCGGTAATATGAAACTGAAATTTTCTGAAGTACTTACTACCAAAAGGTTTTCACAAGTATGTTTTTAAATATATTTTTCCAATTATATTTATATGTAGTAAAAAAGTAATTCTTACTTACGATAAATTACTATAAGTAATTCTTATTTACTATATCATAAGTAATTCTTATTTACTATATCATAAGTAATTCTTATTTACTATATTAGTGCTATTCAAATTGGTGGTCCGTGGGCTGGTGCTGGTCCGCGAACCATCAGCTACCTGTACGCAGCCAGTGTCTAGGCCATGTTAAGGAATCATTTGTAAAAATTAAGGTTATATAATTTTTGTTTTTGTGTTAATAAAATGCTTATTTTTTTTATTACTTTTTATATATCTTGATATTGGATTATTTTTTGCAAAATGAATGGAAGATAAAAAACAGTCAACTTTTATTATATTCATTATATATATCATTTCTGTTACAAATTAATATTACCATGAAATATTACAGGTATGTGACATATTGAGAAAAAAAATGTCGGTCCACCATATCAGATAATTTGAGAAGCACTGTATTATAAGTAATTTGTATTTACTATACATTATTATAAGTAATTCTTAGATCAACAAAGATTGTTAGTTTTCCAAGTCAGCACAATGAGAGTGATTTTCACTGGTTACCCCACTGACAATGGTCTTGCATCAGACTAGATTATTACCAACCTGATAGAGATAGTGATGGGAAACAACTGGCCACTGTAGACTGGTGTCAAATTGACCAGTATATGAAAGGATTGGTCCTTATTTAGTTTGGAAACATTAAATTGATGAATGTTCATGTGTGTCCGGTGGAGAGTGTGGTTACCAATGGTGTCATCCTGAAATGAGAAAACAGACATTTCAATGTCAATTTTAGCATACTAATGCCTATCAAGAAAAATAGAGAAATGTTTATTTAAAACTTTCACTATTCTAGACATTCCTATATGTCTATACAAAACTTGCATTGTCTGCTGTCGATGCCCACATGCACAGGTGTGCAGGTGGTGTAATGGATAATGCCTTGGCTCAAAATGAAAAGTCAGAGAAGTGAGTTCAAATTCCAGTCGAGTTCGTTATATTCGCTTGTGTGCAAATATCCTTGGGAAAAGTATGAATCCATCTCTTCTCCTCCCAGATACAGGTTAAATAACTGGATAGTCTGGGCACTAAAGCCTTGGTTGGCAACCAATTTAGGAGGAGGATAATTCTGAATTTAAAACCTGAGGAGGGCAGTTTAGAAACCTCATGGAGCATGATGTACATCAGTTCTCTGAATACGGTTCTTCCAAAAAGTGGATATATAGGGAAAGAGAGAGAGAGAGGTCAGTTTATAAATTTTACACTTTGTCTTATATATATATATATATATATATATATATATACACACGTTTTCAAGATACTGTAAAATGTTGGTTTCATGCATTTGTGTCTTTATCACCATTTATTTTCAGTAAATGTCAATTTATTTTTCTCTCAAAATGGGCCAACATTGCCAGGCAACAATGCTATAACAATGCAACAGTGAAAGTGTTAAGCAAAACTTGAACCTTTCCGGACAGTGAGGCTAGATTTGGAAAGCCAAATACAACATGGATAAAATTCCACAATATTAATAACAATTCCAATGCTATGGACATACTAAAATGTCTTTACAAAACTTGCATTGCATGTTGTTAACATAAGTGAACATTGATGTCAACACTCAGAGGTGACAGACTGTTTCATGCTAGATGTAATCATCAGGCCACATGGCCTGACAACTGTGTCTAGCATGAAACAGTATGTCGCTTCTGAGTGTCGACTTCAAGGTTCACTTTCATATTTACATACACTCTATCTCTGATATTGAATGTGCACTTTATCCCATAAATATAGCACACCTTAAAACTATATTTCTTTTATATATATATATATATATATATATATATATATATAAACAAACTAATGCTTAAGACTATTTTCAAACCAGCCTAGACATCACATAGTATACAGTATGATCAGTTTCATGATTTATTCTTATTATATTGTGTATTTGTGGTATCATTTAGCTTATTCCGTATTGTAGAGTATTTCATGAAAAACCAAAATGGTGGTGCCCATGAACAATCACTCTCAGTATCTTCATAGTCATTTATTTACAGAAAATAGCACATTTCCTTATTTTCCCCAAAATGGGCCAGCACGGCCAGGCAACAATACTACAACAATGCAGTAGAGAAAGTGTTAAAAAAATTTGAGTTATACAGGTTTTGACTGACAAAATGCCTATATACCCTGTGTATTCAAAGCAGCATCTCAAGCTTGTTAACAAATCAGCAGTGTATGCAAATTCGTTATCTGACAAATGGTGGGCATCTAGGGTGCCAATATAAATCACTAGAGTTGAGTGTCTCTAGGGAGAAATTCCAAATGCTATTGGCAACTGCTGGTGTGTTGGCAACCACTAGTCTTGGCCATCAGTGATCTTGCATGAATTCATCCAATTACAGGTTAGTTAGTTAGATAAACTATTTTTTAACATAATAAGTAGAAAGCTTATTTTTTTTTTTTATATGCCATGTCCTTTCAGTATGAAGATTGAATCTCTCCAAAACTGCCTGTCTTTTGTTACTTCTAAAAAAACCTTTGAAACTTTACCATCCATCTTTGTCTGTACTGCTATTCATTCGCTCAAACTCAGTAGGTTACTTGTCTCTCCATGCTTCTCTTGTAATCAGTATGTCCTGTGAGTGTTAAAATTTCCAGTCCTCCTTTCCTCATTATTTGTCCCAGAAATCTCTTTCCAAACCTAAGTAGGTATCAATTTTGTTTGGTTGATTTCCCAATGTGGGAAAGAATGATCGCAAAAGTTACCCCCCACTTAGAGTCAGAAGGACACAGAATGCATGCTGGGATATTTTTCTTAGCCAATAAAATGGGATGGCTTGTGTTTTTACATGACTACGTCCAGATCTGCCTTAACTACTAGACAGATATTGTGTTTGCTTGGTCGATCTTTTGCTTTTGCGTACAATTTTGGCTTCTTATCAGGTTTGATTTCCTTTAACTATATTGTTTGCTTGCTTGTATGATTGTTGCTCTTTCATCTTTGACATTTTTTCTTTTTATTGCAAACTTTATTAATTCTGATTGTGTTATTTATCTTGCACTTTAACAATGGCTTCTAATTCCTCATGTTCTATTTCCTTAAAACTTCATTATTCACATTTCTGTCCAGGATATTCTCAGTATTTGTCAAATGAACCAAATCTTCTTGGCATCAAAAGTCTATTCTCCATCTAAGGGGAGATTATACAACATTCACTGCCATATAAAAGCATAGATATTATATTGTCATTAAGCACTATTTTCTTTCTAACTACAGTTTCCTGTCTTAATACCATGATGGCTTTACTGCATTACAAAGTTTATCAATTTTGTTCCAGCCATATGAAAATTATCTATATTTTACTAACAGCTATTCAAACCCACACAGAATGTACACAATATTAAAAAATTTACTGCTTTCTATTACCATAATATATTAGTATTAGAAAATTAAATTGACTTTTAAATGAAAGATATTTTGAGGCTTCTTCATTGACAATTTTAGTGAAATTTGGTTTCTATTGCAGACACGATTCAAAACTTACAAGTGTGTCAATAATTTGGACATTTTAAAAATGTATGCCTTTTAGAGTTGACAAAGTTTAACATTAATTTTCACATTAAAAATGTAGGATTGTATTATAAAGTAAAAATAGTTTAGGTATTATATACTAATGCTAGTTAGTAAGCAGCATAAAAAACTACTAATTGAAAAATAGTAACAATGAAGAGTGCATTGACACAGTTGATTTGGTTTGGTTGTTTTACCAGCATATCAACCCTTGTGGGTCATTTAATGCAGAAAATTGGATTTTTATTTGATAATATTTTAGGAAGTTTTAAGTTTTATAATTCGTGAAGTATAGTTAAAAACTGGTTGTATAGTTTGTCTATAGGTGGAGTTGTTTGGGTTAAAGTTTGGTGTATAAGTTAGTTTCTCCCAAGTAGGTCAAAATGCTTTTTATATTAATGTTTTTGAAAATTTCTTTAAGTCTATTCACCATATAAAAGGTGTTTACAGATAAAGTCAAATTCGACACAGTGCATCATAACTTATTTTTAAACATTAGAAAGTGCAATCCATTTCTTTTATTTAATAAAATGGAGTTACAAATAAATGCTCCTTGTGTCATCAAATGACCACCACCAAGCAAACATCTGCAGTGTCCACAAAGTTGATATCATTTCCTTTGAATTTCTAAGGATTTTCATGGTTAATTTTTCAACAGCCATTTTTTTGTCAATTCATAAGCTAACTTAATCACACTGTAAAATGAGTCTTGATAAAAAATCATAGTTTGGTTGTTTTACCAGCACATCAACCCTTGTGGGTCATTTAATTCTGAAAATTGGATTATTATTTATATCAGAATATTAATCAACAGGATTTTGTGCCAGCAGTTACATGCTATAAATCAATCAATCACCTGTTCATCCAATTTGTCGACTATTTTTTTTTTTTCACTCGAAGTATTACAATGTTTTTAATTAAAATTTTGGAAAACTTGAGATTTGAATTTTACCATGTTGGTATATATACAACAATTTTTTTTCTTTTTTAAAAAGTTAAATATCAGTGTTTCAGCACTGGTCACAAATCAATGAAGCAATTTGTTATCTTAGTACCTTAGTAACTTAAAAATTGATAATAAATCAATTTTAAGAGAGCATATTAATGTTATCTCACCGCAAAGGACTGGGGCAAAAAATGATTCTAATATGCTTATCAGGGCATTTGAATATTTTGTTACATCTTTGTCATTATATAAGGTGCCAGGATGTGTGAAAACATTACCAGCTTTGACATCAGAAGTTTCAAAATTAGATGACTAATTTTCTTGGTGATATATGTTAGTAAAATCGCTGAAAATCAGAAAAAGTGTATTCTTTCAGTTGATAAAGTTTATGCCAAGGTTGCTGTACAATATCATGGAGGAAACTTATTTGGTTTGACCAAAAATTTTGAGGCATTAGTAAAAACAGTATTAGGCATCATGGTAAAATGTTTAAATGGTGGACAAAAAGTTTTTACTTAAATTGCATTCATGGAAATAAGTCAATAATTATAAGATACTTCCTAATATTATATCTAGTTGGTAATTAACTAATTACTGGACATTGCGAACAAGTTCCTTGCTAAAAATAGTAATTTTTATCAAGTAGTAATTTATGTTTCCACATGTTTGCCACCAGTTGCATGGTTACTAGGACTGGTTTGAGAATCACCTTGGATAAAAAGCAACAATAATAAGATGGAATAAAACTAGTAATAAAATAATAGTAATAATAAAAAGCGTATTGACCCAGTGTATTAGAAAAATAATGTATGTAAAAATCTTTCTTTTTTTTTTTTTATTTTACTGAAAATATTAATGGAATTATTCTTGTAAAATATTTTTAAAAAGTTGTTTTGGGATTTTAGGAGGAAGAATATTTGTAGTTACCATGTCGACTTCAAGAGGAATTCCAATTGTGATGAGATCTTCTTTTGGTAGATGGTCAACAATGATCACATTTCCATCACATCTGTAAAGCTTAAGAGACGTGACTTGAGACTGGACCTGCAAAGAATAGAACAAAGTTCAACTTTCTCCAATGAAACATGAAACAGAGATGAAACGTTATACTCAACAAACAGTAAAGTCATTGATGCATGACAAAAAACATGCAAACAAAATATTGGTAAGGATTAACAAAGACTAGAAATGTCTGTGAAATTTTCATGGTTTTGCTATTTTCATTTTCTGATGAATCATAATTCTAAAAGGTAATGATTAAATAAATTCCTTAAGAATTCCTGCCAATTCACAGTTATTAGAAATGCAAGGAAGCTGGGAAGAACTGAAAGGTTGTCAATTAAAAAAAAAAAAAATTCAATATATATTTCTTTGGCATGTGTGTATAATACTTTTCTCAGTTTGCACAGATACTACACTCTGAACTTAATATCTATTACTATCTGAAAATAAGGCCACAAACAGTGGGGGGGAAAGTAAGGCTGGATGTGCACTGTATAATAAAAAAAATAAAACTACTCTTTCAAGTAAACCCATATACACAAACAATATTGGGAGATTCCTCTGCTGCATTGTTAAATATATGAAGTTAACAAAATATTGCAAAAACAACCATAAGGATGAATACAAGTTATTATTTAAAGAAGTTGATACGAAAAAAACAGATAAAAAAAAATGGTAAGTTCTTCAATTTCACTGAAGCAGATGTTAAATGCATGAAAGCATTATCATCTCTTCTATTTTCTTTCTTTTTCTTATTGAAATCAAACAGCGTCTTCGATATGTCTTTTTTATATTCCCTCCAGATCAAAACATAATAGTCCATTATTTATGAGCTGTTGGTAGGACATAACATAAGCGCTAAGGGATAAGCAATAATATAACAGATTCTGATTTTTGTTTCTTCAAGCCACAAAATTGATGTCAGAAAGAAATATTTCTGAGACTATGTTCCAGATGCAATATTTTACTTTGACTATATTTGTTTTCATGATTTTCTTTTCTTTTTCAAATGTATAAAATAAATTTGCAAACTTTCTATTAAAATTAATAAAACACATCATCAACATAAATTAGAGCAACTTTTCATTGATCCTTAAAGATTACATTTAAGGTTTATATTTTCAGTCAGAATTGTCCATAGACAAGTGGTAGAGATGAAATTAGTAGTTTCCATACATAATTGTAGTGCAATAATGTGAAATTTATTAAATGATAAACACTAACCCCCCCCTAAAACAACAACAGAATACTGTGATGTGAGGACACACCTTATTGGTTTCCATGCTCCCCAAAGAAAATGGTCGCTTATGGAAAGTTGTCATCTGTGCCTGGTAACATTTCTGGCGTCCACCCAATTCAGAATCATCACCATCAAGGTCTGAATTGGGGTCAACCAACTTTGTCAGTCCTTCTGGTAGGTCAAATGATGCTTGGCCAATGGTCAACTTTGGCTTATAATTGATGCTGTATCGTCCAGCATAAATACTGATAACATGCGAATTGTGCTGGATTGGTTTCTCTTCCACTGCAGCAAATTTCAATTCATTCTGGAAAAAAACAAAACAAAAGAAAGCAGCTATTTTATTTACTTTGCCAGAAAGAATAATAAAAAATAAACTAAGAGTGTTATAACTACGTTAAGAATCATATTTACATTTTCTTCACATAATAGTGTATGAGATGTGCATGGTAATGCAAGGACTGTCATGTCCATTCACAATATGGGCAATCATAGCTTTTGAAGTATTCCTATCCTTTTAAAAGGATACCATAGACAAAATATGAGCAATGATGTTTTAGAGAAAATGGAAACAAAAAGGAAACTTAACATCAGGAAGAGGCAGTTGAAATTTCTGGGGCAGGTAAATGAGGAAGGGAGGCTTAGAAAATGTGATACTTACAGGACAGATTGAAGAACTGAAGAAAGCAGTGCATAACATACTTGATGGGCTTTAGTAAATGGATGGTAGAAGAGGAATAGGAGAAATAAAAAAAATGACAAAACTTATTAGCTACAAGGGACAAAAAAAGAGGTGGAGTTCCATAATTGCCTACGTCCTGAAGGGATATGGCACATAAAAGAAGGTTTGTCATCATCCCTTCCACACCCCGTTCTACCATCCATTTACATGAGCTCATTAGGTATGATTTCCATTTCCCTCTTACCATCTATACATTTTGTCAGTGTCAAATTCTCCATGCTCTCTTTCCTCATCATGTGTCCTTGAAACATCAACTGTCTCTTTCATATATAATAATATATAAGCATCTTTTCTGTTGCTAAATTTCACATGAGAAATGTCTATGTAAATCTAACAACTATTATGGGATAGATGCAGTAATTTTTTTTTTTAACTATCTCTTACCTGAATTACTAATAGTTGGTACAAATAGTCTATGAAATTCGTTTTGAAAGTGTTGTTAAAAACAATATAAAATGAGAAATGCAATGTAAATTAAATAGTTCATTAATTTAGTGTTTGGAATCATTCATTTTCAGAAACACTATTTTTGTGCAATCACTTTGCAGTTGGTAAAACAGTCAATTTTCATATCTAAATTGTTTTGTCCATTTAAAATACATTTGTTAAAAAGTATATCCAGTTAAAACACAGAAATCATAAAAAGGACTTCAAGGAGCCAACTTATATTTTTCTTGTTACCCAGATAGAGAAATTAGCCCTTGCAACATAGACATCCATTTCAATTTCATTTAAATTGCATGTGCACATGTATATTTTAATACAATGACAGACCTAAAAATATTTCTACAAAATAAAAAAAAAAATCTATTATTGAATAATTTCCAAAAAGTTGAATAAGATTTCATAACTATCTGCATTTTTTAGGGTTCAAAACAAATTAATGTTTTTTTGGTTGCCGACTTTGATTTTATTGCTCAGCCCAGGGTAGAGGTTATCCAGTGCATGACAGACAGACAATAATCAGTACTTCCTTTATAATATAAATTTGGCATCTTGGCATTTGTATAAAATCTAAACTTTTATATACAGTGATAATAATCTAAAAAAATAATGTGCAAATGTAATTATTATGGGATGGCAGTAGAAATTTAAAGTTGTATCCTTATTTAATACATATCCTGCTGGCATCAGTTTAAGCTGACACCTTCTTTTATCCCCAATATATTTTAACTATAATTTGGCAAAGTAAAAATTTCATTAAATGTGTTGGTAAATTTCCAGGTTTTCATCTGAAATCAAGTAAAATGGTCAGAATATATGGGAAAAAAATGTCACCTTCTTTACCCCTTTATCAAAACTGCAATTTTTGAAAGTGAAAATTTTACTAAATTATGTTGGAAAATATCTTGAGTTTTCATCTGAAATCAACCTACTTTGTGCAAAATGGTCCCTATATTTGGGAAAAAATGTCAGCTTCAAAAAAAAAAAAAAAATTAATGCTTTTGTCTTTTCTTGTATCTAAACTATAATTATAAGCTATAATTGTAGAAATTTTCAGTGAAATGTGTTGGAAAATTTCCATGTTTCTATCTGAAGTCAAAAAAAATATGAACTTTAAGCAGAATGGCCAAAATATATGGAAAAAAGAAGGTAATAGTTTGAAGCGACAGCAGGAAGATATAATATAATAAAAAATATAAAAAACAGAGAAAGTGCCTTTAAGTCTTTTTTCATTAATAAAAATTTTGGAAACTCATTTCCTTTAATCCTTCCTCCCTAACACTTTTCATAATTACCTTTCAGAAATCCCTGTCTTCCCATTATGTGGGAGGTATTTCTGCTGCACACTGTATAATTTTATTTTACTAATGTTATTTAATTAGATATAGAGACACATAAACTGATATAGAAAAAATGTACTCATGTCTCAAAAAAATTTACTCACTTTTTGATTTCATTGTCACATTGAATATTTAGAAATATGCAATTAATTTCACTTAATATTTAATTTATTGTTTAATTCTTTATCATCTTTCTGATTCAATAAGAAAATAATATTTAAAGTAATTAAAAATATTTCAGATTAAAAAATGAAATCCATTTATTTATTTATTTATATATATTGTTAAACCATACCTATGTACTATAATGGGTATGTTCCAATCTGTATAAATACAGTAGTATATACTGTATGTGGTAGTCATTTGGATTCATTGTGGGAGTCACCACTAACAGTTGATTACTTACTACACACTGCTGGCAAATCTTGTATGTTGTTCCTGGTATAAATATTAAAATATTATCGTTCCATTTCCAACCTTCATTTTGGTTATTCTTATTCAGTAACCCTTTTCCTAGGTTATGTACACACACACATACATATATATATATATATATATATATATATACACACACACACATATATATATATGCATATACATACATACATACATATATACATACATACATATACATATATATGCATATATATATATATACATATACATATACATATATATATACATATATACATACATATATATACATATATATATATACATACATATATGCATATACATACATATACATACATATGTGCATATACATACATACATATATATATGCATATACATACATACATATATGCATATACATACATACATATATGCATATACATACATACATATATGCATATACATACATACATATATGCATATACATACATACATATATGCATATACATACATACATACATATATGCATATACATATATATATGCATATACATACATACATATATATATATACATACATATATGCATATACATACATACATATATGCATATATACATACATATATGCATATACATACATATATGCATATACATACATACATATATGCACATACATACATATATATACATACATACATACACATACATATACATACATATATACATACATACATATACATATACATACATACATACATATATGCATATACATACATACATACATATATGCATATACATACATACATACATATATGCATATACATACATACATACATATATGCATATACATACATATATATATATGCATACATACATACATACATATATATATATACATACATACATACATATAATATATACATACATACATATATGCATATACATACATACATACATATGCATACATGCATACATATAATAATCAATACAAAACCTTTAAAAATCCATCAGGTCAGGTATTAAATTTATTACCTGACCTGATGAATTTTTAAGGATTCTGCATTCATTATTATATTGCTCTGCTCTTACATTGAGCTTTCTTTGATTTATATCCTCCTTGGAATTATCCCAACTAATCATCAATTGAGATATATATATATATATATATATATATATATATATATGTGTGTGTGTGTGTGTGTGTGTGTTTTAACCACATCTGACACACAGGCTCACATATACATACAGAAACAAAAAAACAACCTCACACCAATATTAAGAGCTCCCGAGTAAATTAGATGAAAGCCAGCTTTTTAACCAATTTTTGTTCAGGTGGCTGCTTCATTACGATGTTTCCAACCAACTTTCAAGGCTGACCTTGCAATTCATCAGGTTTTCTCTTTATGGAGACTCTTAAATCATTACAAATTATTTCTGAAAACCAGGATTTAACCTACAACAACTTCCATCCTTGCTCCTTAAAGTTTTGAGGATCTTCAAATATCCCAGATAATATTTTGCACATTTCCTGCCTGAATATTTAAGCATTTCTCTTTTCTTTCTTTTTTGTAAACACAACATGGAGACGAATAAGCAGTCTAAATTTATTTCTATTGCTTCCTTCTATGTTCATTGGGTGGAATGAACTTCCAGCAGGTCAAACGCAGATGAAGGACAAGAGAAAGCACACACACACACATACACCCAAAGCAGTTAGGCCACATCCCATAGCTGAACCATTTACTACTACTGCTCAGGTTCAAGCCCAGGTACTGAAGATAGAATTTTGAATGCTGATTTTCTCCTCAAAAAAGTTGGCTACATGAATGCTTGATCTCTCTCCCACATATTTGAGCTTGTGTCAGCTTAAGCTAACTAAACATACAATAAATGTGTGCATATGCATGAAAGAGAGAATGGGTATATGAGTGCGAATAAGTATATGTGCATGTATTTATATATATTTATATATATATATATATATATATATTATATATATATATATATATATATATAATGAGAAATAATCAGTTGGTATATAATCCAAGTGAATCTTATTAATACAATCTAAAATATTAAAAGTTATTCACACATAGAACTCAATGTTTTAATTAAACAGAGCAACATATTTCATAATTAAGATTACATGAGGTTAATGATCATTTTACCTTGTATATTGAAATAAAATTTACAAGGATTTTTCAAACCAGTCAATGGATGAAAAATTATTAAAATTTATCATCCATTGACTGGTTTGAAAAATCCTTGTAGATTTTATTTCAATTTACAAGGTGAAAATGATCATTAACCTAATATAATCTTAATTTCTATTCTATGTACACACACACACACAGCCAAAGAAAATATAATAACAGCCAATCTGTAATTTTTAAACCACTCATAATTCTATATATGTTAACATTTCTTTCTCTCACATGGTCAGATACAACATCATAGAACTGCATTACGAATTTACGACCTGTGTCAACTATTTTGCGACTGTTGTCATTGCATAGCAAACTTCTATGTAAACATAACAGGATGTAATCTTTGACATTGAACATCTCTGTTGTAAGTTCATATAACCACTCTGATGATGGCTCACATGAGCCGAAAAGCTTAGATCAAGGAACAACATAATAAAAAATACCAAATGTTGGACAGTTTTTGTCTTTATGTCCTACTGAAGCCACTATATGAAGCTTAGAACAGTTCATGATCAAACATAATAGACACTTGTTGTCCGTTTTATATATATATATATATATATATATATAACTTCAAATATTATATTTTTATTGGATAACCATATCTGTGTAGATTTTACATTTTTATTTTAAACAGTAATTATTTCATCTCCACACTGAAGAAAATCTATTAAAGAAAATGTGCCATCCAGCAGAATTTGAAGATGAGGTCCATCTTTGCAGGAGAAACCATCATCTGATCCATCCTGCTTTAACCACATACCAAGAAAGAGCTTCAAAATCAAGCAAAGTTTCATTTGCCTATAAAGCACTGTCCTGGATATACACTTAAAATAATGTTTGAAATAAATAAAAATCTTTCAGATTAAAAAATAAAATCCACACACACACACATATATATATATATATATATGTGTGTGTGTGTGTGTGTGTGTGTGTGTGTGTGTGTATATATATATGATTAAAAAGACGAGGAAAATAAAATATTTCATTTATATCTTAAAAAGAAATCTCTTGTTTGCACATAAGAAAAATACAATAAAAAAAATTAAAAGAAATAACTTCTAAGTCATTTTCAATGAAACAAAGCCATATGTACATGCTTGTGGGGAGGTGACTGAGTTTTACATATAAATATGTAGTTGTGTATGTAAAAATAAAAGATGTCAGTGTATAAAAGAAACAAATAGTCAACAAATATATATATATATATACATATATATATATTGAAAAAGATAAAGTTGATCGACTTGCTCAGTTAATCAGAGATATCTCTAGTGTCTGCAACAAATTTTCTTACCTTAATGAAACCATTAGCAACATCAGACGACTTGACAATGAAGTCGGAAGAATCAACTGAAGTTGAGGATGCCACAACAATATTTGACAATGAATCGATGGCCAACTG
This sequence comes from Acanthosepion pharaonis, assembly GCA_903632075.3. Taxonomy (NCBI): domain Eukaryota; kingdom Metazoa; phylum Mollusca; class Cephalopoda; order Sepiida; family Sepiidae; genus Acanthosepion; species Acanthosepion pharaonis. The sequence goes on from CAHIKZ030000115.1 coordinate 191,431, forward strand.
AAGAAGGTTTTCCGTTTGGTGGCCCATATTGTCGTAGAGTATTTGGGAGGCATTAAGTATTGATTGTAGAATGTCCAAGGCAAGATGAGCCGAATTCAAAGTAAGCTGAAAGAAAGAAAGTAATAACGGACGAATCAATGAATGAATGAATGAATGAATGAAAATTCCGTGAAATGAAAGATTGACATTTTCCAAGGTTATTACATTGTCTCATCCGGCTAATGTAAACAGTTTTTTTCATTTTTTTTTTTTTTTATCTCTCTCTTTCTCTCTATCCACCTACAACCTGTCCTTTGTGGATGACTGATGACCTGCAAGTCCTACATGTCTGTCCGTCCCATGACAGAGGGTTGGGACAGAATAAGAGGATGAGGGGGAATTTTTTTTTGGGACAAATGGTCGAGGTGGATGGAGCAAGAACTACAACTAATAGGAATGGATTCAACAGAATGCATCGGACGAAAAAGGAAGAAAATAAAATCGGCCAAACCATTTATATCTTTTCTTTTTGAGAACAAGTTGGATGAAAGGAATTATAAATAAACCTATATATGCAAATAAGGTTTAGTATGGAATATTGCATAACAATTATATATATATATATATATATATATATATATATATATATATATATCTATATATCTGTGTGTCAGTTAAATAGATAAATTATTGCTTTAAAATTATATATACAGGTAAATATAATTTCTTAGGATGATTAACCTTTGAACACACTGTGTGTGTGTGTGTGTATGAATTTTAAAATGGGTTAATAGCAAAGCATTTATAAATTTAACATTTTTTTTAAAGATTCATCAGTAATTTTATTAGCTCATTTTCTAGACAATTGTGAAACATTACCAATTTATGTTTTTTTATTTGTTCCTTGTTTCATTGTGTGTGTATATGTGTATTTTCAATGACTCAAAACACTGGCGCCCTCTCTCTAATAGATACATACAGTCTGAAACAAACAAATTTAAAATTTTTGCATGTGTATATCCTAGTTTCAAAAAACTTGATCACACCAGAATTGAGTGCATAAAATGGTTTATATATTTTTTTATTTTATCATGCAATACAAACACCTATGTGTGTGTGTGTGTTCTCTCAAAGCCCAAAGAATATATATTTCTCTCAAATTTCAAAGAGAAAAAGTGTGTATATATATATATATATATATATATATATATATAATTATTATTATTTTTAAATAATTATAATTTTAAGATCTACTTCTGTATCAAGCACTGTTTTTAAAAATAAAAACAAAAATACTAAATAATTTTGGATTCTCAATCTAATTGTTCTTTCCTATTACATCAATACACACACACACACATATATATATATATATATATATATGACGAGGTGCTGAAAATTTCTTGGCTGAAGCCATTTCCCAAATTCAATATTCAGGATGTCTGATTAATGAAATGCTGATTTTGTACTTTTCAGCACCATGTCATATAAAAAGTAAATTATACACACACACACACACATATATATATATATATCTACATATCTGTGTATGTGTGTGTGTAAAACCACTGTAAAATACATGTAGTGACATTTATACACACACTCAAATTGTATACAGAATTTTTGGAGCCCAGCATTGGTTCACAATTTACTGTACAGTTTGAATCGCTTGGCTCGTCTTCTGATATCTTTATGCAAGTACTTAATATTCAAGAATGTGTGGGAGGGGGTAATTTATAACTATGAAGGTATCTCAAAATTAAGTTACCAAAATAATATTCATTCTCCTTCAAATATTTTTGTCTGTAATTTGCATATGATCACTGATATATAATTTGAGAAAAAAAAATATATATATATATATATATATATATATATATGTGTGTGTGTGTGTGTGTGTGTGTGTGTGTGTGTGTGTGTGTGTGTGTGTGTATGAATGAATGAATTCTTCCAAAAGTTGGCTCAAGACATGAGTGTTTTAAATATACATACATAGGTAATTAAAAAAAAAAAAAAAAAAATAATGGTGCTTAAAGTAAGGGAGAAAATATTTGATGTCAAAATGGAAAAGCCAATCAAAGATTCTCTTTAAAAGTCCAAAGAGAGAAAAAAAAAAAAGTCTTATTCTTCAAAAATAATTCCATAAAACAATGTAGAGATATATATATAAAACAGAAAACAGTGAGGCTGTGTTCCTTAGCTTTATGCTATAACGTCCGAGGATGTATATTCGGACAAACCCACAGACCAATGTGTAGACACTCTCTCAGAAAGTACAGGCTGGACAGCTCGTAAAAAAAAGAAAAAAGAAAAAAAAAAAGAGGAAAAAAATGAGTTGATTTTTTTTTATCTTTTCTCTCTTTTTGATAAACAGATGTTAAAAAAGAACTAAAATTATAACTAGTATTTAGTAATAGCAGCAGTAATGAATACTACCTGACTATTTGTGAAGTTGGTGGGCTGCCCTCCAGTACCACTGGGAGGCCTGGCCGAGGCAGTGGCAGCATCTCTTGCTCTGTATAAAGTAGTAGTAGTAGTAATAGTAATGGCAAAGATAATTCTGTTTGTAATAGGAAGAGAATTGAAGAGCAGGAGGAGGAGGAGGAAACAAAGCAGGTGTAAGCTGAGGGGAGGAGTAACCTGCTGCTGCATCTGCTGCTGTTGCTGTATCTTATACCCTACAGACATGTTAGAAGCAAAGGAAAGATAAAAGAGAGAGAGAAGAAAAAAAAAGAGTGAGGTGGGGAAGAAGGAACGCTGATGGATTGGCATGTTGGTTGAGCATAACAATAAGAAATAATGGTTCCATCTTTGGTCCAGGTCATGATAGGCCTCTCAGACATCCTAGTGCTGTAAGAAGGGATTTCCTGAAGGATATTCGGCCCACTAGAAGAGATAACTCATATAATAACATCCAAGGCATCTAATGGGATATCCCATCCATCGATGACATGCAATTATTCTTTGCAAGTTTTTATCTGCTTGAATCTCAGGAGTGTTATAAATGAAATGTCTGATTTGCTAAAGCCAATTATGAAAAAAATAACAGTTTTTTCTGCCAAGTCTATTGTGTCAAGGATTTTTTGCCAACGTTCTTTCAGCAAGTTAAATCAGGCAATTCGCAAATTGACGTCAGCTAATTATTTCTTTAAAATTAAAAAAAAAATATTATTCAAAAAGTAGATTAGTTCAAATAGTTATTCCAAGTAAAACAGTACTTGAATTTTGTTTTTTTTTTAATTTTTCTAATTTAGAAGAACAAAAAAAAAAAATATCCAAAAATATCTGCTTGACCTAATATATGAAGTTGCAGTATCTGGTAGGCTCAAGGTTTATCCTGATACAATTACTTACCAGTGCTTACAACTAGTCTCACACCATAATAGCAACTATAAATAGCAGAAGATTATATGCCAACAAATATGGTGTGTATATTTAACAAAATATATAGTTACACTTAAGAGCACTATATATATATATATATATATATATATATATATATATATATATATATATATATCCTGGAGATTGTGTCTAAGCATGAAACAGACTCACTGCTGGGTGCTGACCTCAATGCCCACTATTATATTTACATATGCTCTACACCTGATATTGAGCATTTTAACTTATAAATATAGTTTACCTTAAATATATATATATATATATATATATATATATATGATAAAATGTACGTTTAAGGCATGCTATATTCACAGCGAAAAGTGTTCAGTATCAGGGATAGAGCATGTGCTTACTTGTGTGCGTGCGTGTGATAAGATAAAGAAAAAATAGGAACCATTTAGCAGCTTAATATGTTTCACTTTTCATTAAAGCTTCAACAGAGAATGAGATATGCGGATAAAGAAGAAAGAAATTTTTATTTTTGTGTTGTTTCAATTTCATTGGTTAATCAGGTTTCATGTGCATTGGACTTGTTAAACAAACATTAGTATAATTTATGATGTTCTGAATTCAAGGACAGATGAATTCATTTGAAGATCCAAGAAATTAACAGATTCCAAGACCAACTGAAAAACTGTAAATATTGCTTTTTGTATTTAAATATATAATAATACTAATTTGTCGATATGGAATTCAGATGACAATGTATGTTTGTAAGTGTGAGTGTGTGTGTGTGTGTGTTTAACAGATATTATGTTTGTTGGATTTTGCATGTTGATTTAGGAAAGTTTTTACATATATACCATTTGTTTCAGATAGATTCTTTAAGAATGGATTCAGTAAAGGTTGATGATGTAATATGATGTGTTTATAGTTGGTAATATATTTATTAGTTTGTTTATCAAATCAAATGCATGCAAAACCTGGTTAACCCCTGAAAATGAAAATAACAGAATTTCTTTTTTTTCTTTCCCTCCATATTTCATTCTCTGATGAAGCTTTAATAAAAGTGAAACATTTTATATTGATAAATATTTCTGATTTGTTCTTTAATCTTATCATTCTGTCTGATCCCAATTCATATGTGTCTGTGTGTGTGTGTGTGTGTGTGTGTGCATATAAAAAGTTCACATAGAATATATCTGTAAAAGGACAATATCAATAAAGAGAAGGTTTCCTTTTGTTTCTCTCTCATATATATATATATAAAAGTTATGAAAAACTTGGTAATTCATACGAGTAAGTCCCAAGGAAGACGAAATCCTGAGAGCTCAATGTAAATCCAGAGCTACTGGGGAAATAAATTATTATAATGGAACCTTAAAGTGGTCTGTTTTTCTTTAATATATATATATATATATATATATATATATATATACATACACAAAGTTTTTGAAAATTTGCCAAAACTTTACTGTGCTCTCACAGGCCAACTAAATAACAAACATACAAAGAATATCTTAGTCATCATTAAATATATATATATATAATTTTAAAAAATTATGTGGAAGAAAGACACTTGCTAGGAAAATACAATGGTTATTATGCTCTTCAATACACACACATATATTACAGACACACAAGAGGGGATAACTGAAAAGATCTCAGCCTGACCAAGAAGTTCACCAAAAAATAAAAATAATAAATGTTCAGATTTTGTAAAACTGGTTGGGCTGAGATTTTTTCAACATTAATTAATTCCATTAATTATAAAATATGATGACTATTACTTTTCAAAACACAATACACACACATACATAGATAGACAGATAGAGAGGATGCTCTGAAACTAATGCCTCCTATTTATTTCTACAGAAATTCCAAAAGATACAAGCAGCATAATAATTCAAGAGGGTAAATTTTCAGCTACAAAATCCTATTTTTCTACATACTCACCACCATGTGTAATATAAGGAATAAGTTCTGCTCAGACAGCTTCTTCTTCAGAATCTTTGCAATGTAGAACGGACTCCCTAAGTGACGCTTCACTGATCACTACAATCTTAATGTCTTCAAATTGAGGATTACCTATCCTACATATCCTCATAATATGCAACACTTAAACCATCCCTATACACTCTTACAACATCTGCATTCAGTAACTCTCCACCTGGAGTGGCACTTTCAAACAGAAGTAGTTCATCCTTTGTTACCTGTTTAAGATTGGGGTTCTGGTTCAGTGCTTTCATTCTCTTTCACTCCCAGTAACCCCTTGCAACCCAGTGGCATTATCACTTTGTTTGGCATGAATTGATGAATATATATGTAAAATGTGTTTATATATATATATATGTACATATTGCAAAGTGCTCAATATCAGTGATAGAGTTAACATATTTAGTTGGATTGATGAGAGTTTGTAACCCTGGGTTTCATGCTCTCTGCAATCGTCAAAGAGCATGAAACCCAGGGTCACAAACTCACATCAATCTAACCAAATATATATATATATATATATATATATATATATATGAATGGGTAAGATAAGAAATGTACATACACGCACCAATACTTGCACATACATAAACATATTTATTCCTCAAGTGTTATAAATTAACTACATTTACCAGCTTGAATGTTCAAGAAATTTCATTTTTGGCTCTTGTTTTGAAACATGAGACCTCTTATATTCTTGAGTTGGAATCATATTTTTTATAATATATTATATATATATATATATATATATATATATATATATATATATAAATAATTATTTATTTAAAATATGATTCCCTTTACATAAGAGTTCTCAAGTTTCAAAACAACAGCCAAAACTTCAATTATTTGAATTAAATTCAATTAAAGGTTCCAAAAATTTCACTTGAAGATGAAACAGAGCTTGGTACTTTAATTCAATTTAATTCAAATAATTATATTGAAGTTTTCGGCTCTTGTTTTGAAACATGAAAACTCTTATGTAGTGAAGGAATCCTATTTCTAAATAAATAATTATATTTAAGCTCTACTTTTGTATCAAGCACTGTTTTTTAAAAATAAAAACAAAAATACTAAAGAACTTTGGATTGTTTACCTAATGAGATCTTTCCTATTTTCTATATTTTTTCACACACATATATACATATATATGGTAAAATCTAATAAAGAACAAGTAGAAAACATATCTCAGTGTAACATGTTTCACTTTTATTAAAGCTTCCTCAGAGGTCAAGATAGAAATGAAAAAAGCAGAGAGACAAAGTACTGGTATGTTAAAATTTTTGATTAGTTCTTATTGGTCAAATACGTGTCAAGTGTATAAATGCAATAGATAATATAAACATGTGTGATAATGTAAGAGTGTGTATGGAAAGAAATGCTTGCTTGTTTAGGTAATGTTAGATGGTAACATTAATTCATATAAGTGTATAAGATGTCACCCTCATTTAAGTCAGTGAAAATGCAGTGAGATGTTGCAATAATTTTGTATTTAGTTTGATATCTATATTATTGTGTATGTGGAAAATAGGGATCTCTATGGAAGTAATTTTTCTTATTTTATTCTGTCCGATGATGGATCATAAGTTGATACTGACAGTATGGCTGTATAAGAAGAACCATCTCACAAAAAAAAAGAAGAAAAAAGAAGAAAAAAGAAGAAAAAAGAAAAAAAAGAAAAAAAAAAAAAAAAAAAAAAAAAAAAAAAAAAAAAAAAAAAAAAAAAAAAAAAAAAAAAAATTGTCTTGTAGCAAATAGCAGTCTTGGAAGGTGACACCTGGCATAAATGTGTGTACAAAGCTGAGTATATTTCATTTAATTCTTCTGTATATAAAAAAATGCACCATTGATATTCATTAAATGCTGATAAATGTTTACAGAGACCAAAAAGTGAATGCAAGCACAGTTAGGTAGTGGATAATGTATTTCATCAGTCGTGACAGCAACTGTTGTGACAAGTCATGTTCCAAGTAACTCTGCATGGCTGTCAAGTAACAAAACAAAAGACGTCTCAAAAAATACATAGCCAATGGTTGCAAAGAATGGTTTGTAACTGAAAACTTGTTGTGAAGGAAACATTTTTTTTGGCTGTTATGACCTGGGCAGGATGGAGAAATGAGTCATTTACCCAAATACCCTAACCCTAGTGGCTCAGCTTCAGTCACTTTCCTACTGCCATAAGATTGCCTTCCTGTAACTTTTCTATAAATAGATAATATAAATACTTTCATGGTAATTGTTCAAATGAGCTCTTCACTATGGTACTTAGACTTTTTTTAATTTAAGCACAGTACTAGACTGGCATTGAGATTTCATCAATTTACAGTTGAGCTGGCTCAATATAACCATAAATTCTATGCAAACAGTTTCTTTTCTTGCACTTCTAGCTTGTAGAACACTCTTCTGGCTCCATGCTTTCCAGCCAACTTTAATCTGCAAAAAATTAAATGCATTGTCAATCACTATCTACTGTCCTGATTACTCTTTTCTCTTCCCGCTAATTATTAATGTTTCTGTTCATAATTCTTCCACACCCAGTAACCTCTTGTGTCTTAGTGGCTTTATTGCCTTGCATGAGATGATACTGATTAAAAAAAAATACTATGCATTCAGGCATATGCCATTGAGGAGATATTCTGTCAAGATATCAAGCATAGATCTACAATAGAGCTCAGGTAAAATTGGATACATGCCTTTCTCAAAAGTTATTAGTGTTTGGGGGGAAAATATCAGAATAATCCAGAACCTATACTGGGGAGCAAAGTGCCTGCATATAGATAGGAAATGAATTCAGTAAATACACAAAATAGAGGAGGGGGCATAATAGAAGGATGGGTTTCTTCACCAGACCTATTCATCCTTTACAGCGAGTTGATCCTCATGGAATTAGAAAATCTATCAGAATTTACTACTGTCAGCAACAAGCTTAATAACATAAGATATGCAGATGACACAGTGTTGATAGCAGAAACAGAAAATGATCTCAACCTGACCAAGAATCCTTTAAAAAAATCCTTAAAATAAGACTACAGGAACTCCAACACAATATAGTAAAGGAAAGAGAGAGGAAAGGACTAAACATCAAATGTAAGACCACAGTATATAAAATTGTCAGAACTGTCAAACATGTGAACTCTGAATAGGAGAAACAAAAATGAAGCAAAGTACAAAAATGTAAATATCTTCAAAGTCTTTTTTAACAGAAGACAGAAAATGCAACACTAAAAATTGAAGACACATTAGAAAGATGCTTACAAAAAGCTAAGCAATATAGTAAGACATAGAAAAATTTCATTAGAAACAAAGAAAAAGAGTACTGAACTGTTATGCAATATCAGTCCAATATGACAGTGGATGCTGGACAGTCTCCTCACAGATGAATAAGAGACTTGAGGTAACAGAAATGTGATTTTACAGAAGGAAGCTGAAAATATCACAAACTAAACATCTAAGCAACATCAAAGTTTTAGAGAAAATGGAAACTAAAAGAACACTTATACTTAGAATCAGAAAGAGAGAGTTGAAATTTCTAGGACACATAATGAGGAAAGAGGGCTTGGTAAATTTGACACTCACAGGACAGATTGAAGGGAAAGCAGACAGAGGAAAGCATTGAATAATCTCCTCATGAAATGGTTGGCAGAACATGGATTATGTGAGATGGCAAAAAGACAAAGCTTACTAATATTTACAGACAACAGAAAGTTGTAAAGAGCCATTATTGCCTAAGGAACATGGCACATAGAAGAAAAATTAGTGTCAACTGGACAAGTCTCTTCAGACAGAGTTTGAAATTTACTTTCAAATTCCATTTACTGCACCAACTGTTCAGTTAGAGTCTAATTAGGAGCAAGAGACTTGTCACATCTGCAAGCTATAAAGGTGTCATCCCTGGAGTTCAAAATATGCTCTTTCAATTTCTCTGAAGTTAATGCATGAGTTGTTTAGAGAAGATTTGTTCTTTAGTCTTGTTATACCATACCTATGGACTATAATGTGTATGTCCCAATCATTATAAATACAGTAGTATATACTGTATGCGGGATTCACTTCTAGCAGTTGATTACTTACTACATGCTGCTGGCGAATCTTGTATGTTGTTCCTCTTATAAATATTATTGTTCCATTTCCAACCTTCATTTTGGTTATTCTTATTCAGTAACCTTTTCCTAGGTTACTACAAGTATTCCACCCAAACATTTCTACCATTCAACAATTTTGAAATTGATAAATGCCAATTTCAACAGGTTTTTGTTTCTTTTTTTTGGCATCTATCCTATTTTGCGGCATCCAAGACATGCCATAAATTCAGTATGAAATATTTTTTTAAAATAAATAAAAATCAATGGAAATTTCCATTCTGCATTCCAAACCAATCTCATTTCTCCCAATTTGGCAGCATATTCTGTTTTCTCCAAGAGAACATTAGTGAGTGCCAAACTCGCTTACACAGCTTTTTTCAGCAATTCTTCTAATGTAAGAAACATTACAAAAGCAAAATCCAGCTTCACAATCCTCAACCGAGGTAAAGCAAAATCAGACAAGAATATTTTGTTATCATATGGTATTCTCCAATTGGAAAGCAAAGATCAAATAAGGCTGTCAAAACTATGTGCGCGTTGAAGAATGCTTATCATGATACTAGTAACAACTAAGTACAAGAAATGCTTTACACTGAATGATATTCAATCATAAGTGCCAAAGAGAAAAGCTTCTAAAAGAATTCCTAGCTTCATGTCTTAAATATAAAATTATAAAGACTTTACAACAGATGACAAGGGATGATATTTACTTAGAAGTATGAAAAAGAAATGTTTAAATAATTGTCAGGTCTTTCATATTTACACTGTGTATATTAAGCTTGTGTTGTGAATAATATTCAGAATGAATTATAGAAGAAAGGGAAAAGGAGCCTCAAAAGAGAAATGAGCCTCTAGGATATTATGGGATATTGGGAGCAATCACCAAGATGGATGATAAACTAGTTATTGTAAAATGCCTTTGCCTCATAAACTGATTCCATTTGGCAACACATCCTATTTTCCCAAAGAGAATATTGAGTAACAAACTTGCTTCTCCTGACTCTCTACTAATTTTAGTAAAATCTCCCCATTAAAGTTTTTCATTCTCTTTCACTCCCCATAACCCCCCTGCATCTTAGTGGCATTATTGCCTTGATTGGGGAGAAATGATTTTAAAAACTTCTTTCAAAATCAGGAATACTATAAAAGCAAAATCTGTCTTCACAATCCTGAAATCAGGAAAAATAAAGTCAACTGGGAATGTTTAGGCATCGCTTAGTATTCTACATTTGGAAAGCAAAAGTCAAAATGTCAGGGTGCTTATTATGATACAAACAAGAACTAAGGACCGGAAAGCCTTGACAACATGGTAACAGAAAGTACACTCGTACTTAGAATCAGAAAATGGTGAAATTTCTCTTACTCATAATGACATAAAAAAGTAGATAATTTGTGTAAATGGAGGGCAGAACATAGAATGAGAGGGATACTAAATGGACAGACATTATGTAGAAATATAAAGTATAGGAAGTTGTGGAGTGTCATGATCGTCTACACACTGAAGGGACATATTAACCAGAAAATGATGACAATGGATGATATTTATTCTGAAGAGTGAAATAAGAAAAAAGAAAAAAGGCTTCTAAATAATTCCTGGCTGTGAGTTCTTTAACACAAGCATTCAACCCACCCCATAAATATCTGCTCTCAATGTTCAATCCACTGTAACCCACCCCATGTATACTCTGCCATAATATGATGACATCATCACAAACATCACAAGCCGCCATGCAAACAATTGAGAATTTGATCACAAATGTTGAGACTTTGAAAGCCGATATTTACGGGGTGAGTTTGAGCATGCTGAATGTTAAAGGATTAATATTTAAATTGGTGTATCATGAATAATATTCAGTACGAATTAGAGAGTACAGAAAAATGGACCTTCAACACAGAAACAAATCTCTTGGGTATTTTTTTTAATAGATATTCATAAGAAATTAAAGCAATCAAAAGTTATCTCATCTAACAGATGAGAACAGTTAGCCAAACAAAAGATTTACAATTATGGAAAACAGAAGTTTTGAAATAGATCTCAGAGTAGAATGGAGAGTAAGAATTGTTAAGCTTTCACTGCATGTGTGTGTGTGTGTGTGCATAAAACTGATGCAAAAAGTATCTTATTTTTACTTAAGATGTTTGCTGGCCTTCAATGCACATTTCTTGTCACATGTTGCATAAATGAAGCCAATGTTGTAGATCAGGAGTCAGCAAACTTTTGGGGTCAGAGGGCCAGAAAGCTATGCACTGTCTTGGAGGAGGGCCATGATATCAAATTTACTATAATAAATTATCTTGACCTCTGACTGCTATGTCCAGAAGACTGCCTTGGTCTGGAGGTTTAAAGAAAAAACAACAAAGTTAATTTTATATTATTTAAACAAGTTTCCGTTTTTTTTTACTGCAGATTTAACAGGATAACAACTAACACAATCAAAAAAAATGCAAATTCTTTACTACAAATGAAATAGTTAAAAATAGCAAATCGTTTAATGAGACATTCGTTTCTGCTTATAGTTCAATAAGTTCCCCACATCGGGTGAAATATTTGTTTGCAACAGGAGCAAAACATCATCCAGGTGGTCATCACCCAGCCTTGTTCGAAAAATGGTTTTAGTATATTTCATTTTCGAAAAAGTTGGTCACACGCATATGTACTTCCAAATAATGATACTATTCAATAGGCTTTTTTATTTTCCGCTTGGTAAAACATATTTCTTGTATGAGTTAGCAGTGGATTTGTAATTACATTTTGATTTTAAAAATTTGTCGAATTGTAAGTTTATTAATTTCAACTGATATGTTTCTGCCACTTGCTCCACAAATTAATTAAATAATTTGTGTCCTGGTGTTAAAGTTGGCAGGCCAAACAAAAATCCTTTGTGGGCCAAATAATCAAATAACAATGCAATAAAGAGTCAAACAGAGACAACTGTTTTGTTTTTATTAATAAAAATAATCATATAAAAATACAATAAAGAATCAAACAGACAACTGTTTTAGTAATAAAAATAATGAAGTGGGCCTCCTATATCATATAAAAATTACAATAAAGAATCAAACACAGACAACTGTTTTAGTAATAAAAATAATGAAGTGGGCCTCCTATATCATATAAAAATACAATAAAGAATCAAACACAGACAACTGTTTTAGTAATAAAAATAATGAAGTGGGCCTCCTATATCATATAAAAATACAATAAAGAATCAAACAGACAACTGTTTTAGTAATAAAAATAATGAAGTGGGCCTCCTATATCATATAAAAATTACAATAAAGAATCAAACACAGACAACTGTTTTAGTAATAAAAAGGAAAAGGAACTTTATAAAGTCATCTTTACACTATCAGTTAATCAAATCCAATATGAGAGAACATTTTCAAAGGTAAAGATCATAAAGACAACCAAATTCGCTACCTGAAAAGAATTTTGAATCATACAATTTGCTATTCATTGAAAAGGAATTGTTGGATGAATTGGATGTAGAAGCAATTACTGGCAGATTCACACAGTCATCTAGTGAACACAAACAATTGCTCTTAATATAATGAACTGCATGTAATACACTATTGTGCTTTTAATGTGAGAATTGTGCAGTAAACTACTTAAAAATATCAACTAATTACTTAAAATTAAAAATTCAATTATAACTTTCTGTGTTTACATTTGGTATTTACTACCAGTAATATGTACAGTACATGTACACTGTAATGACTAAAAAATACAGATTTTAAACACAAAAATTTTATTTGTTCCATTTTTTACATATTTAGTTTTTGAGAATTTTATATATTTGTTATTGAAATTAAATGATAGCATTGTAGTTGTGGGTGGGCCTCTTGTCTCCTGGCAAACAATATTTTTCGACCCAGTCTGGCATTTAATCTAAGTATGGTATTATGGAAGAGTACAAATGTCCAAGGTCACAGTGAATTTCTTAATAAATATAATTTCCCAAAATAAAGCCTTAGTAATCTTCTATAGCATTTTCTAATGGTAGCCTACAAAAACAGAATTAGCATTGTGAAAGGGTTCAAATATCCATGGTAGCAGTGAATGTAAGAATAAATTTCATTTTATTTACCAAAATAAAGCCTAAGTAGTTTTATATAGCAATTTCTAATGGTAACTAATAAAAACATAGATAGCATTATATAAGGGTTCAAATATCCAAGGTAGAATTGAATGCATTAATAAATTTCATTTTATTTATCAGGGACATAAATATCATTTTATAGCAACGTATAATGGTATCAGAGGAAAACATTGTTAGCAGAGAGTCAGGGGTTGCAATAACCAAACATAGCAGTGAATGTGTGAAGGATAAAAAAAAAACAACAAAACAATAATATTAAGTTTATTAGCAGTCAGTCTTGTTTAACTCCAGCCGAAACAAAACCCTGCCTATTGTCTTTTGTGCAAATGTGAATGTGCGAAGTAGTCAAGAGAGAGAGAGAGTGAACAGCATTCATTGGCTTTATTCCCGTGCACAAGCTTGACTGTTGTCACAGACCCCCAAATCAGTCTCGCCTCTGCTGCTAATATCACACAGGGGTTTATCAATTAAAAAGTACAAGGGAGAAGAAGCCTGAATGAATCCATTTAACACCTCCACAGGCAATTCTGATGCCTTTCATTCATCCAAGGCAGTGAGAGGAAAGAACAACAATGATGTACCCTCCTTTTTGCCTGGTAGAAGTGGAGATTACAAATCTATTATGGGCAAGTGGCTCAGTTGCTAAGTCATGAAGTGGATGTTTAAGGGCAAAGTTAAGCAAAAAAGGAACAAAGTACAGTTTTGTTTCCATGAGTAACACTGTTGGGTATTTTGTATTTGTCGCTAAATCAGTAGTGTACTAATTATGCATGATAAATAAAAGTGCAGTGTTATGTAAATGACTGCCTAATTAGTATAGCTAAGGAATAGTGACTATATAAGTGCCCAAGCAGTAAGGAGAGGGAGGGAATATGACACATGAGATTAATGTCTACTGCTGTACTGAGAAAATATGAAAGTGTTGTAGCATACCTATGGACGAAATGGGTATGCCCCCATTCCCGTGAATACTGTATGTTGGAGATTCATTGTGGAATTCACTTAACTCACTTTTAGTAGTTGACTACTACTTCTACATGCTACTGATGAGTCTTATATGTGTTGTTCTTGTTCTAAGTATTATCATTCATTAACAAGCTTTCAGTACAACAGAAAGAAATCACACTTCATAACAAAAACAGACTACTTGTGGGATGTTGTAGTGGCTTATGAATCCAAAAAGACTTTCAAGAGATGAGAGAAGTAAAAGGTCATTTATCATAAAGTTTTTAGATTGGCTTCAGTTTTTTTTATCATAGAACCAAAATTTGTATAGATCATATTGCATGTAAAAATTGTGTAGATCAGTTTTTTTTTTTTTAATGAAAATTTCTCTCTCTCTCTCTCTATATATATATATATATATATATATATATCAGTTGTATGCTAGATATTCAGTCATATGCTAGTACTATATATATATATATATATATATATATACACATACACACTGCGTGCCAAATTATTATCAAGAACTTTTTTTCTAATATTTCAAAAACCATCCAATCAATTCACACAAAATTTTCACAAAATGTTGGCAACACTGACCTGCGCAATCACTGAAATTTTTTTACTGATCTGCACAATATAAACAAACTGGAGCCATATTTGTTATCAGCACGGTGATTTGAGTGTGCCAAATTATTAGAAAGGTTTAGTAAAATTCCCAGAATTGAGCAAACAAAACGTTCATTAATGTTGCACATGAATGTTTATCATCAAAAGAAGCTAATAAATAAGATAATCAAACAAATAATAACAGATACAAACAAAGGCACAGTTTTAAACAAATTAATAGGGAATGTGCTTTCCATTTTGAAATTACTTGAAGAAGTCGACGATCCATAGAATTTGTTAATTGTAGGGTGTCATCTGCTGTAATGCCGTGAGATATGTCAAGAATTGCTTCCCACAACTCAGTGTTGCTCCTGAATTGTCGTCCGTTAGCTTCGCTTCATGATGCTCCAAAGGTTTTCGATTGGGTTAAAATCCGGAGAATTTGCTGGCCACTTCATTTTTCGAGGTCCATTGAAGCCTAACTGTTTTAAATATTTAGTAGTCTTGTGAGCAGCATGTGAGGGAGCATTATCTTGCATAAAAACAATGGCCCTTCTGAAGGCAACTGTTTGCCTTTGCATCCACGGTTCAAGATGCTCCTTCATAAATACTATGTATGCATCAGCAGTCATTTTGACGCCATCTGGTACTCCCCATGGACCAACTGTTTTTTTTTCCAATAATACCACCCCAGATCATTATGCCTTCACCGCCTTGTTGGCATCTTAAACGCTGATGGCGATTCTGTCCATTCATTACTCAGCCTTTGCACCATCTATCTGGCCCATCAAGTGTTGCTCAAGTTTCGTCTGTGAACAAAACTTAAGAGAAGTCAATCTTCATATTGTCCTCGGCCCATTTCAATCGATTTTGAATGTGATTTCTCATCAACGGAGGCTTCGATACAGGTTTGACTGTTGTTGCTATTTCCCTCAGAGACCGACACCGAGTACTTTCAGACACAGTAGGATCCCCAATGCGACTGAAAAGCTCTTGACTGGTAAGTCCAGGGTTC
>CAHIKZ030000115.1:210000-315000 GCA_903632075.3 Acanthosepion pharaonis
TTACACTATTTAGCAGTGGAGATCATGTATTAAATGTTTTCTTAAAATAGAAGTGATGCCCAGGTCAACTGGCCATGAATAGCACATGACTGCCAAAAAAGCATACATCCTCTGCTGCATGGACTGCACACAGCAAAGCTACTATGTCGAATCCTACACACAGAAATTCATCCAAAAACAATATCCTTGATAATGGCTATAGAACTAGCTGATAGTGCTCGGAACAATTATAACTATGGACAATATCAATATTCTTTAACCCCTGAAAAATGGAAAAATGTTAGAATGCTGGAAAAAGTCAAAAGATTAATTAAATCTTCCTTTTCAGCAGTTTTCAATGAAAGCTGCTTGAAAGAAAGGTTGCTGCATATATATATATATATAATTCTATACACACATGCACATATATGTTAATTCCTTTGGTGTTATATATTGAGATATTAATTATGAGGTTTAAGTTTGTTCATATATTTATATGTACATGCACATACATGCATATAGGTGTGCATTTTTAATATTTTTTTAATTTATTTATTTATTTATTAACAAATTAAATTTATATCATATTTGTTTCATTTAATTAAATTTTACATTTGTTTATTTTTAATTTGTGCTTAGATGGCAAATTAAGTATTTATTTATATCTCTACATTTATTTATATAAGTATTTATATAAGTAGTGTTATAAGTATTTATTTATATCTCTACATTTACCTATTATTTCAGTTTTTCAAGTGTTATTTTGAGTGATTAAGAGTTTTTTTTTTAGTTTTTATAACTAATTATTGCTAATTTTTCTTCTAAGCATAATTGACAATTTTTTTACTGTTAATACTGTATGGGGATGTTTTTTTGTTTTTTGTTTTTTTTTTAAATAATTTTCCATTTGTTTTTGATAGGGATATTGTTTTCTTTTTGGATATATATGAAGGACTCTCCTATTGATTTTGACATATGAGGATCCGACAACCTCATTCAGCTTTTATGATCATGCCATATGTGTCACTTCAGCTCCACTAGTGACCTGCATACAAGTCCACATATTCTGCAACAGTGAGGATCTCAGGACATAGCAACAGGAATTTTTGCGATTGTCTTTCATCTCTTAGCTGGTCAATATGACTGATTTCAAAATTTCTGATACCACTCTGGCAGAAATACCTCCAGTTATTTCTATCCAGAGCAAGCTGCTCAAAGTTAGTATGGTGTACATTGACAGCTCAGAAGATATTCTTTAGCTTGTTTTAATACCTGAACCATGTCCATCCAAAAGCAGCTCTCAAAATGAGTCTCCTTGAGATTGCACACAGGAAAAAAAAATGTGCTGTATACCATACTAAATAGCATAACTTTAATATTATATATATATATATTTTTTTTTAATTTATAACATAAATATGTTATAAAATCACTACAAAAATAGCCATTTTGTTTCAACACCCTCGGTGTCTTATCAAGTGATCACTTGATGGACTGACAATGCTTTAAAGTTATGCTAGCAACCAAGTAAATTACACTCTCAACAAAAGTGAATTTAAAGATTCTAATTTCACGTTTATTTATTCATATCCTTCTGGTGAGTTTAAATTGATACTCCCCCCACTGCCCATATTGTGACCATTTTGCTTGAAGTTCTTATTTTCTTGATTTCAGATCAAAAATTAGAATCTTTCCAAATGTATCTCTTTGAAATTTTCACTTTCAAAAATTATAGATTATAATTACTGATACCATGCTGGCACAAATATTTCCAGATATTTCTATCTAGGGTAACTTGTTAGTATGACAGCTGAGAGGTTACTCTTTATGAAAATAATGTAGCTATCACTTTAAACTTAAGCCAGATGTATACAGATTAAAAGTGTTTACAAAAGTTCCCAGAGATCTCATCTTTTGAAACTGAACACAAAGCAGAAAATTGCTTTTGTTTTTTTAAAAAAAAAAAAAATAGAATTGATGAAACTTTTACATTCACACAATATTTTAATGGCTAAGAAATGGATTACCTGAAAACACTGATAAAAATCAACAGAATTGATGGAAAGTAAGCCAGAATAAAGATCAAACATTATTAGGGTAAGAGACAAGTAGAATAAAACTGGATGATTTAATTGGTTGGGTGACTGGATGAGAAATGTACAAGATGCAAAGCTTTTAGCTCATTCATAAAAGTAAAATAATTGACCTTTGAAGGAACATTCTTTTCAGGCAAAATAAAAAAAAAACAAGAAAAAACACACAAAATGGAATTCCTGGTAAAAAAAAAAATAACAGGACAGACAAAGGCAGAGAGAAATGTTAAATAGACACTGACAGAATATAGCTACAAAGAAAGGAAAGAGAGTAGCAACGCTGAAAGTGGAGGAGAAAGTAAAAACAGAGAGGTAGAGAGAGGGGAAAAGACAGAGGGAGAAAACAACAGTGTAATAGAGAAGGGGGGAGAGAGAGAGAAACAACGGTACGGTAGAGAAGGGGGGAGAGAGAGAGAAACAATGGAGGGGGAGAAACGACCGGGGGGGGAGGCACGCAGAGAGGGGGGACGATGGGGGGGGAACGCTGAGGGGGAGAAACAACGGCGAGGCGCGCGGAGGGGGAGAAATGGCAGCAAGGCAGAGAGTGGGGATAGAGAGAGAAACGACAGCAACGCAAAGAGAGGGAGAGTGAGAGAAACGACAGCGAGGCACATGGAGGGGGATAGAGAGAGAAATGGCAACATGGCAGAAGGAGGGGGATAGAGAAACAACAAATAAAGATAATAGCAACAGCAAGACTAGTAGTACAAGAATGAAAGAAATTAAGGAAAATGTCACCTGGCACAAGATCCTTAACTGTGGTGTGCTAAGTCAGTGCTGAACTCAATTGCTAGCTACTGCATTGCAACAGTGTCCTTAAAAACAGTAAGAGAAGTAAAGAGTTCAAATAAGAGAGAGGAGACATTTAGGGAGAGAAAGAAAGTTGAAATAAGAGAGAGTGAGCCAATTTGAAAAGAAGTAAAGAGATGAAAAAAGAGGAGGTAAAAAGTATTTTGAAAGAGAAGAGTGAAAATAACAGAGGCTTTAAAGAATAGATTAAGTATGGATTTTTTTTTAAGAGAGAGAAGGACCTTTTTATATAGTGATGTTCACTCACCTAAGGTAGAGAGTTACTGTATGGTGCTGGATGAGCAAAAGAGAAGGTAAGTCCAGTCTATGTCATGTAGGAAAGATTATGGTTAACCCTAGACTTGAAGAGGTCAAGATTGCTGTGGGTCTATTCCAAAAAGCAGCAATTCTGTCCAAGTGGAACTTCCTTCTTGCCAATGGAACAAAAAGGGAATGGGGATGATTCATCTGCATGTATGTGGCATGGCAGGTCCCAGGTTCAAAGGTCAAAACTGGTGGAAACTAGGAACATAGTGTGTTGGAACACTTGCCATGGAAATAGTGATAAAGTAGCAAGTAGCTTGCAACGTTTTGTCTATGGATAAAGGGTCATAAGGTTGAAAATAATTCATCATCCACAAGGCCGTGTAGATGCTTTTGAACTATCATGACAAATAAATGAATACTGGGCATCTCAAACCCAGGTATGGCAGCAATACTTTGTATTTGATCTGATCTAACTCTTGTAAAAATCGAGTATGACGGGGAGATATTTCTAGGAGCATTTAAATGAACCCACCATTTTCCCAGTATCTTTAGCAAGACATTGTATATACGTGCTCCCCTTGACATCAGGAATAATCTGCCACAGAGTTTCATAGCAGAGGAAAGCAGGAGTCATTTTCGGAAAGAAAGCATCTTAATTTCGACAAAAATTGTGTCAATATTATAAGGTCACTTTGAAGACAAGGAAAAGAAATTCTCCACAAATTGCATAGAATTTATTCCAGGCAAAAGGATAAAAACTTAAATAAAGAGAACATTTTCAGAAATTTGAAAGTGGAGACGTTAAAGAACACACATTTTAAAAGAATGTAGGTGAATATTTGGAAATCAAGATTTCAAATATGGTAAATTGAATGCTGGAATGGAACGTGATTGTAAACAAGGATCAGAAGCAAAAATAAAGTTAATGGAACAGAAGAGATTACAAGTGAGTCACTTTGAAAGTAAAAAGAAAAAGTCAACAAGACACAGTACACCCACTGCATAAAAGGACGCAATGGTCAAAACAAAAATGAAGGAATGACTCAAATGCTATCATTATAAAGTCAGAGTTTGGATGCTACAGACAGGATTGATGGCACCAGAGCCATGTGGGGAAATAAGGCGTCAAATTATATGCATTAATGATCCGAAGAACAAATTACAAAACTAAGCTAATAAAGTGATAAATACAGCAATTTTATTAAAAAACAATAACTCCCAACAGACCTCAATACACAGGATTTAAATCAAAATTTCTGAATTTGTGGAAAATTATCACATTTTGCTACTATCATCAGCAAAATACTGCCATAATATCAAAACATATAATGAGGGTTATTAAAAACTAACTTAAAAACTGCCCTATTGGGCAACATTTAATCTAGTTTCTGCAGAGGGCTCTTGATTGGGCCATCATCACAATAAGTAGGGAGGAGTAGATGTGATAGGCAACAATAAT
Source organism: Acanthosepion pharaonis (assembly GCA_903632075.3). Lineage (NCBI taxonomy): Eukaryota > Metazoa > Mollusca > Cephalopoda > Sepiida > Sepiidae > Acanthosepion > Acanthosepion pharaonis. The sequence continues at coordinate 214,588 of CAHIKZ030000115.1, forward strand.
TGCATGGAATATTGCTGTCATATATGGTCTTGTGCCCCCACTGTAAGTCTCGAGGTTCTCAAATCCACAGACAGATATGCAATGTGAAAGGGCCTGATCTGGTATCTAGTCTACAGTCGCTTTCTTACAGACATGCCGTGGCTTCCCTCTGACTTTTCTATAAGTATTTTCACAGCAACTGTTCTGACAAATTGTTTGCGCTGGTTCCCAGACTGCATGAATTTCAGCGAGCTACTAAATTGGCATCTTGATCCCAACCTTTCGCTGTTGAAACGGTTAAATGTAACCATCTCTTCTACGCAAAGAGCTTCTTCTCTTGCACTTCCTGTCTGTGGAATTCTCTTCCTCTTACTTGCTTTCCTGATAACTATAATCTTCAAATATTCAAGTGTAATGTCAATTGACATCTTCTGATACCTTGATCTTGTTCCTCATTCTTCTCTTTATCCTCTCCCTAAACACACCTCTTTATTCTTGTTCTCTACCCCCAGTAACCCCTTGTTGCTAGTGGCACTCTTGCCTTGTTTGGGGTGAAATGCTTGAATAAAAAAAAAATAAATTACAGAAGAACTCAAAATTGATCACTGCATTTAAGTATTGCATTAATGCTTAAGCTTACCTTTTAAAAGTTCAACAATAATTTCTCTGCTGCCACTTAATTTAAAGACAATTTGATGTACATAGGTCCTTACTTTATTTTTATTTCATGGGTGACTTTCACTGGATTTGGCAATTAATCTCGATTATTCCCAAATTTATTTCTAAGTTATAAAAACTGTTATTGTACAAAAAAAATTAGTCACAAAAAATCATGAGGAGAAAAAAAAAAAAAAAAAAAAGAAAAAAAAAAAAAAAAAAAAAAAAAGAAAAAAAAAAGAAAAAAAAAAAAAGAAAAAAAAAAAAAAAAAGAAAAAAAAGAAAAAAAAAAAAGAAAAAAAAAAAGAAAAAGAAAAAAAAAAAAAAAAAAAAAAAAAAAAAAAAAAAAAAAAAAGAAAAAAAAAAAAAAAAAAAAAAAAAAAAAAAAAAAAAAAGAAAAAGAAAAAAAAGAGAAAAAGAAAAAAAAGAGAAAAAGAAAAAAAAGAGAAAAAGAAAAAAAAGAGAAAAAGAAAAAAAAGAGAAAAAGAAAAAAAAGAGAAAAAGAAAAAAAAAAAAAAAAAAATCACTGAAAACAATCACAGTAATGAAAACTTTGGAATCCAAAATTTCAGTATTGCAGGATCCGAATCTGGTTCAGAATGTTTTTAATTAGCCCACAAAGTCGGCCTGATTCCAAAATGGTATAATATGTTGGACTATGGCCTCTAGGAGTAAAGCTGAAAAAGTAGGACAGAGTGATACACAACCTGAGTACATAGACCATGTGAGTATTGTGTATAATTTTTCTCACAATATATTAATAAAATTTCATAAATAAAGACTAAAGTTTTAAATTTTCAAGTTGAAATATCATTTAAATAATTTTAGCACCAACCCTTTTATTGGGATTGATTTGTTTGTTTAAAGGCATATCAACTTCTTATGGGTCATTTAATGCCAAAATTTAATTTTCTTGGGAGCTTGGAAGTAATGAACATGATATATGTTATTCTGCTTTCACAATTGAATACATGGTAGATGATACTCAGCTTTTGTGCATATATATGTTTGTGAGGACACAATTACGAGAGGTGATATGAGTTTTATGCTGAAGTTTTGTTTAAGTTATATTTTGGAATACAGTTTGATTTAAGAAATTGTAGGATATTATATGGCTTAATGTCATGAAAGTATTTTCATGTTGGTTGTTTGATAGTATTTTAAAAAGATTTGGATGAAGTCAATACAATTTGTTAGTATGAGCACATTGTTGGTAATTTTACTATAAATATATAGTGTCAATAATTTTTAATACACAAATGTATTGCTGGTCTTTTTGCATTATCATAGTGTTTTGCTTTTGTTTGGTAATTATTTACCCATAGCTGGGACCCTAACAGGTGCTACTACCCTTGGTCAAAGTGGTCTTGAGAACAACGGCAATTAAGAGGTGGTTCCACAGTGCTCAAAACTCCAATCTCATGATTGGAGGCCTTGCTGCCAGATGTACTTTATCATCATACTCAGAACTATCTCTTATTAAAAAAAAAAAAAAATCAAGAGAAAAGTGTTTGTCCATGGTCAAGGATTCATGTAAATGTTACAAACTCTCAAAATATTGGGTGGATCAAAAAGTTTGCTTAATGAGTAGAAAAATTACTTAATGAACCAAAGAAACTTTTGGGCCAACCCAATATTATTTATATATAGCTAAGGTCCTCATATATTGCCAGCTTGACAGGAGACAAAAAAAAAAAACTATTGGACAGCCATGGCTCAGGTATAAAGACAAACTAAAGAATAACCTCTCAGCTGTCAATATGCTTCATACTAACTTCGAGCAAGTTGTCCCTGAGAGAAATAACTGGAGATATTTGTGCCAGAGTTCCATCGGAAATTTTGAAATCAGTCATATTAACTGGGTAAGAGACGAAAGACAAATATTCCTGTGGATATGTCTCAAGACCCTCACTGTTGAACAATATCTGGACTTGTATGCAAGTTACTAGTGGGACTGAAGTGTCAAATATGGCATAATCATAAAAACTGAATGAAGTTGTCAGATCCTCATACATTGAAACTGATGGGAGAGTCCTTCATATAGTGTGTGTGTGTATATATATATATATATATATATATATATATATATATATATATATATATATATTATATAAATAAATGAATGAACATGTATAGCCTTTAAAGCACTCTGGATCAGAAGGTGATTTTTCCTGCAAAGAGGGATGCATGTTTGAATATGGCCAGACAGCACACTTTTCTTTTTTTTTTTTAAATAGTTTTTTTTCCAGTGTACAGGCTAGTAGAGAAAATAAACATCACTTAAAATAAACAGAGCATCTACTCAAATACAGGTATTCACTAATAAATAATATTTCATATATATATATATATATATATATATATATATATACACACACACACACACACACACACACACACATAGGAAGAGTACTCATTATTAGAGATAAAGCAATTAAATATATAGATAGTGTAGATACAGGGATCAACACTTCATGGTGGCTGTTAGTTTCATGCTTCAAGGACACTGAAAATCAGCATGCAGTGCTGATCCCTATGACAACACTGTCCATCTTTTTTTTAATTTTTAATACCATTGTTCACTCAATACGAGGCCCAAGAGCCACTTAAGGTAAAAGGTTACTGAATGAGATTGTTCTAAGGGTGGAAAGAGAGGAGGACAAAGTGCATATTATGAGGATATGTAGGATAGATAATTGTTGACCCTAGACTTGGATAGGTCAAAATTGTAGTGGTTGGGGGAACATCCTCTTGGGAGTCAGTTCCACAAAGTGACAGTTGTGTGAAAGAAGCTGTCTGGATGGAATTTCCTCTTTATCAAAGGAATATGAAAGGCATAATAGACATTTTCCTTGATAGAAAGAAACAACTCATTGTTAATAGTCAGAATTTATGAGACTATAGAGATCTTGAGGGTGTGAAGGTGGTTGTATTTGAGGCTGAAACCAGCAAAGGCAATCAGTAGATCGTACTCACCTCATCCGATTTGAGTGTTACAGCCTCAACAGCCTGAACTGTTTGCAAAGTTTCAAGCTACAAAGAAAAGAGAAGACAAAAATGTATTGATCAAAATAAACAGCGTAACAACAAGAATCATTTTTTTTTCTTTGAATCAATAGCAAAAAGACTGTTCTTGTTCAACTTTGGTCAGTTTGTAAAATTGCTGTACCTTGATGGATTTGAACTGATGTTCAAGAATACATCACTGAATGTTCAAATAATTTTTCAGAAATTCAGACAAAATAACAGCTATATATTTTTAAGCCTTATGAGTCTGCTTATAATGAAATAACTGAGGCAAGGTTTCTGATTTTATTTGTCTTCTGAAACGATGCAAGGAGACGTGGATTGTGTAACAGTTATCAATGCAGAAAGTGAATTTGACATATCAAGTTCAATTCCTGATCAGTTCTATTTTTTTAGTTTACCCTGAAGCCATTGGAAAAGGCATGAATCTGTCTTCCACTCACTATGGGTTAAATAGCAAAGCAAACTTCAATCTCTTTACTTGAGATGGCAACCTGCCTAGAAGAAAAACTCTGAATTCAAAATCAGCCTGGAGAGAGATAAGCTCTGGCAGGCAATTTTACCCAAAATGCATCATTGTTGTTATGGCTATAATACATGTGGTATCCTCATGACTAAAGAGTTATGAAAACATTAACAAAACTGACCAGAACTTTTTTGCTTAAAATAAAATACTAACCATCTATATCATTCCAGAGTTACTTTCATCCTTTCCAGATAATAGAGATCTATCCTTTCCAGATAATAGGGATCTAAAGAATCTTGTAATGGATAATCAGGTCAATCTGACAAGAAACCTAGAGTTGGCTGCATGTAGTTCAGTAAGCACCAGAAGTTACATCCTCTTCCACAATTGGCTGTTGAGAGATTTGACAAAATTTGCATACAAATGATACTGGGCAGGTATTAGTCAATAGTCATTGTGGGCCTGGGAGAACTATATAACACCAGTATTTTCTCCGTTGGGAGGAAGCACTCTTGACGTGTGAACAACCAGTAAAGGTGAACACAAATCTATAATAGTTTTTGTTTTTTCTTCAAAAACGTGGGTCATTTTTCAAAAGGAATCCAAAATAACCTGGCAGATCTATTTGGCCAATTGCCACCTTACAGATAATTTAGTCAGTTCCAATTCAGATGACAATATTGTTAATTATCATCCCAGAAATCATTTTAACAGTTACTGCCTGGTAGACTCTTACTCGGGAACCAGAACACTTGAAAATTACTACCAAACAAGACACTTAGATAATTACACCCAAAAGTTCATTTTTCCAATTAACCAAAGCCAGGCTCTTTCCCTGATTACTTCCTCATAGAGCATTTCCCCAATTACCACCCAACAGATCATTTTACTTGGGTTAGACAACTAAGCAGTCTTGAGGATGACTAATAAAGGTTTAGTAAAACCACAAGCATGCCAATTGAAGTGGCAGGGTCCATATGAGGACGTTGATTCTGGCAGCAGGGAATATATGAATGTGCCAACTCTATTAAAGTGTTTCAATAAGGTGATTCTAGAAATTAAGAGTGGGTACACCTCCTAGAATTATGGTGAGTCAAGAAATGCCAAGTCCCCTCCACTTGCTTTATGGTGATTAAACGAGTTGACTCCTTCCACCAATATGAGATTAAATGAGAGTTGACACCTCCCATCCTCTCAATTAATGGTGGTTAAAAAAAGGGTGACTACCTCCCTGGCTTATTACAGTAATTAAAGAACAGGTCACTCCCCACTGCCCTGTTAACTGCATTTAAAAGATTTGACTCACTACTGCCTTGTTGTTAGTAATTAAAGAAACGATGACGACTCTCTGCCCTGGTAATGGTAACTGAAGACTCGGTGAATTCCTCCTGCCCTGGTAATAGTAATTAAAAACAAGGTGACTACCCTCTGTCCTGATAATGGTAATTAATGAGTAGGTGGTAACAATGGTAATTAATGAAGAGTTATTCCCCCTTGCCTCCATTAGAGTAAATCAAAAAGAGCTGATTCTCTACATCTTGTTATTGTCATTAAATCAACATTAATCTTTCTTGCTTAGATCAACACTAACACCCCATCTTGTTATGTCACTTAAATAAGTGTTGAGCTCAGCTGAAATACTTCACTAAGCACATATATAGTTAAGAGCTTCAAAGAAAATGAATATTAAAATTGGAAATAAATATAAACGTTTATTGGGAGGCTCTTGATAATATTTTTTTTCTTTCTTATTTAAATCAATCAATCAACTTTTGTCAAATAAATTCTACACGAATATTTTGATGACCATTAACACTTTTTGCGATACTAATATGACTGACTGGAGAGACACCAAACAGCTGATATTGAACAGTTCTCCTTTCATTCACAGGATGCAATCATCATACAACAGAATATTAAGACCATTTATTTCTTCAGAAATCCTAGATTATAACATTAAAAAGTCTGGCTTTCAAACAGGTATAAAAATTTCCAAGAAAATATGTGTCATTGATTGTGTCATGGCAAGGAACATCACAAGCAAAATTCAGATATGACTGTATATCACGTTGAAAGAACCAAAAGGCTCTGACTAATTGAGAGTTGATGTTTACCTCATCTCGAACAGGCAACCGGTCCAAAACACAAAGTAAGGCATGTCTCCTCTTCCAGCGCTTGTTTTTGGCAGCTTCATCCATTGGTTCCAAACGATTCAACCGAATAGCCATTAAATTGACTAATATGCGTGCATTACGGCCGTCTTTTTCATCAAGGTAGCCATGCAGAGTGTCATTTCTGGAAAATCAAGTTTTTGTTTCAACATAGAATTGAAGATAGATAAATAGAAGTGTGCGTGTGTGTGTGCATTTAAAATTTGCTATATTCATGGGGGAAGAGTGTTCAATTTCAGAGAGAGCATTTATAGATATAGACAGTATAGACACAGAAATCAACACAACATGGCAACTGTCAGTTTCATACATTCTCAAGACTAGAGGCATGAAACTGATTGGCACCATAGTGTTGATTTCTATATCTACTCTACCTGGAGATTATATATATATATATATATATATATATATATATACAGGTAAAATAAGAACAAATGGAGTATGATTCCACTGTATGTAATATTTAATTTAAAAGAGGGCTCAATACATAGTAGAGCTAAATATTATTTATTTTAGGATATTAAAACATGTTACAAAAAAATTGCTACACAATTCCAATTATGTTTCAACACCATAAATGTGTCCCTTCAGGCAATGTTAAACTATTGGTGAGTGAAAGATTACTTTGATTTCAAAAAGCAGAATACTTTTAAAAAAATGGACTTGTGCACTTTGCTGTGGTTAACCAATCAAATGTAACCTTCACTAAATTCAAATTCACTGGAAAATTTTTTTTTTTTTTTTTTTATTAATGTAGGTCATGACATGAAATTGTCTGCATATAAAAACTAGACAATTTCCTTATGGGCAGATACAAATTGTTACATTGTTTCATGAGATGTAACTTACCAAGAAGCAAAAGTGAAAGTGATGGGCAAGTAATTCAACATAATGTTAACCAGTTATATGCTCATTCAGCTTCTTACATAAAATTTTGTAGACCATTCAAAAAAAATAAAGATAAAAAATATAGAACTACTTTGGAAAATTAATATGCAACCATTAAATAAAGAGCATCCATATAAGATGTTAATAATATCAACTAATCAATGTAAGATGTTAATAATACTAACCAAACATTAATACAAAGCAATATTAAATCAAAATGAAGCATACAAATGCCATATAAGGGGCACAACAGTTCATCTACTGAATATATATATATATATATATATATATATATATGCACACTACTTCTCTCTTGTCCAAAGAAAATATGTTCCAAGATGGCCAAACCCAGTGGATACCTGAACCTGCTGATAATATCAAGTCATGCATGTTTGTTTTTCAACTAAACACATACATCTGATAAAGTTCAATTGATAAATTGGATACACTAAAAAATTAACAACAATAATAATAATAAAATAGAACACTTATAACAATAGAGAGTAATAAAAGTTATGTGGGGGAAAGATGTTTTGTTTTTACTGTGGATCTTATTAGGCACAATAAGAGATTAACAGCAATAACTAATTGTAAAATAGAATATTTGACTGAACAGCCAGTACTACTTTCAATTAAAATTTATAAAAATTTTTCTCTTAAAACAATTTTTCAGGAAAATAGGTTTCTCAAGTAGAGTAGCTGTTATCACACTTTTCAGTATTGACGGGGGGGGGTTCCTTCCTAAAGTAGCGTGGAATATCAACATATAACAAATTATATCATCATTTTGTCAAGTTAGATGTGCTGTCCATTTTAGTTGTTGCTGTTGTTGATAGTCATCAAGTGATGTGGTTTCTGTTATTTTGTACAGATGTTTGTCATTCTGTAGTGATGTTTCCAATGTTCAAAGAAAGATAGTCTTTGCCAAGACCCACTGGCTTCATTTAGTTAGTCCTTTTTAACCATTGGTCTGAGAAAGTGATTGCATACAGCTGATAGTGTAGATATTTCTTTGGTGTCATGCATGGCATCCATGTCTTTAACATGACTCAAGTTTTCAGGTTGATGTTTTGTACCAATATGTGGTGTCGAGGGAAACTACCTCTAGTGCAGCCTATGTTTAATTTTTTTTGTAATGCCTGGTTGTAGGAGAGACTTTGTAGATCACAGATGCAATAATAGTAATGCCTTTGAACAATCCTAGATCAGACACCACTAATTCTCATATAATTTTCCTTTACCTGCCATGTGATCTAATTATTTCAAGATTAGGTCGACTGTGCTTGCTCTCTGGTGATCCGTGTTCAAACCCAAGTGTTAGCAGTGACACTTTATTCCTATATGACAAATTTCCTTTTCTCTTATACTAAATTTGTTATAACTGCCAAGGTATTTGAAGTAAAAATTTTGTTAGAAACAAAGTATAGAGTACTGAATTGTTTCATAATATCAGTCCTCCTATATGACAATGTATGCTGGACAATCTTCTCAGAGATAAAGAAACTTGAAACAACAGAAATGTGGCTCTATGGGAGGATGCTGAGAATACCATGAACTGAATATGTGAGCAATGACAAAGTTTTAGAGAAAAAAGAAAAAAAAGGACACTTAGAATCAGAAAGAGGCAGTTGAAATTTCTAGAGTACATAATCAGAAAAGAGAGCTTGGAAAATTTGATACTCACAGGGACAGATTGAAGGCAAGAAGAACAGGAAAACAATGCATAACCTACCTAGCAAGCTTGAGTAAAGGGATGGAAGAGCAGGGTTTAGGAGAGATAACAAAATAACAAAATTTATTAAGGGCTACAAAGGAGAGCAAATTGTGGAGAGCTATGATCGCTATCATCCTGAAGGGACATGGCTTATAGAAGAAAAATGAAAGAGTTTGTGTAAATGGTTGGCAGATCAAGGATTTGGAGAAATTGCAAAAAGACAAAATTTACTAAGAGCTACAAAGGACTGGTAATTGTGGAGAGCCATTATCACCTATGTACTAAAGTAGGTATCTATGAAAACACTAAAAACAGTATACCATGATGAAAACATGCTCCACATGTTAGGTAAACATAGTTTCATCATCAAAATTCGAATTTTTAATTAAATTTTTTACTCCTTTTTAGAACATTCCAAATTTTGACCTCTCTTTTTGTGGTGACAGACATTAATTTCAAAATTCTTGCAAAAATCAAATAATTATCAGATTTTAATTAAATTTTCAGAACTTATTCACAAATGAATGAAATTATTTTTGAAATTGTTTTTATTAGAAAATCTTGGTAAGAATATTTTTTTTACTTTTGTTTCATCCCCCCTTATTTAATTTTATGAAAACTTGAGAAATTCAACGTGATAATTTCTAATGACTATATTAGTTAAAAGCAGAATTCTTTGAAGAATTTAAATTACTAAATATTTTTTGCAAAAATTAGACCATCAAAAATCTTTTCTGAATTGAAAATTAAAAAAAAACACAATAAAACTAATTTAAAGAGGCTTTTAATTGCTTTTATGAATAAGATATATTAAAGACAATATTGTCTAAAGACAAATATTGACAATTAAAGACAATATTGTCTGAAGAACAAAATTTTTTTGATGAAAAAAAATCAATTTTTACAAAATTTGTTTTCATTTTTTACAATTTTAAATTGAATAATTTATAAAGTTTTAAATCTTTGAGAAACTAATTTTCAATGTAATAAATTCTTAGGAAATATTGTTATTAAGTAAAACTATATTTACTAATCATAATTTGTAAAGCTCATTACAATCTGATGACCCCAAATAATTTTAAAAGAATTTTGATTTGTTTTTGAATGTGTGATTATGTACAGAATTTCTGAAGTATGGATGTACAAACCAATAAATCTATCATTAAAAGTAGCATGTTTTAAGGGTTGTCGCCCTTATAAACTATCATCTGCTTCATCATACTTAACTATGAACATGTTCAGCTGCCAATAAATCAGAAAACCAAAACCTTGTAATTAAGAAATATTTGTATACAACATTTTATGCTATAAGTAACATTTGTTTCAAATTTAGCTTTAAATTTGTTAATTTTACTCAAATAACATTTCAGAAATATATATTTTATTTTGGCAAGATTTTTAAAACAGAGGATTAAATATTGTTTACAAATGTGTCAAAAATGGCTGATTTTTATCAATTTTACTGAAAAAAAAATTAATTTCAATTAATATAATTTCTGTTTGAAATACACCACAAAGTATTTTGCTTACTGGAAATAGTAAATTTTAAATCCTTTAGCTTTAAATTAAAGCTAAAATTAAAGCTAAAATGAAAGCTTCAAGAAAGCTTTTTCATTTTTAAAAATTCATTTTAAATCTCATGTATACCAAATTAATGGAAGTATCTTTACAAAAGGGACACAGCATATAGAAGTAGTAGCTTGTGAAAATGAATGGCAGAACAGTTTGGTTTGATTTATGGCATATCAACCACAATGGGTTTTTTTTTTTTTATGCTGTCAAGATTTTTATTGCTGGTAATATTATTTTTTCAAAAATGTATTGCAAGAAATAATTTTTACAAAAAGTATTGCTGGCATCAAACCCTATTTTTATACTTTCATAGTGTTTTGACCCCCTTTGTGGGGTTAACTATTTGCACATAGCTGGGACCCTGACAGGTACTACCACCCCAGGTCAGAGTGGACCTGGGAACACCAGCAATTAAGAGGTAGTTCCACACTCCTCAAAACCTTCTAATCAAAGGCCTTGCTGTCGGATGTAGTTTATCGTCTTACCCAGGACAAGATGACCAAACAGAGTTTAGGAGATATAACAAAAAGACAATATTTATTAAGTGCTACAAATCAGAGTGAAACCATAACGAAACATTTGAATGTTGAAACAGATTTAGCCTATAACACAGGAGCTTGTGATATTATTTACCAACTCTACTCCCTAATCCAAATTCCTTTAAATCTCAGATTGCAACCATAAAGAAACATTTTACTTACAGCATTTTATTTGCTTTCTCAACACTGACATTGATGCTGCTCAGTGTCTGGTCGATTGGTTGAACTGTTACCGGAATATAACACACAGATGTACGTGCACCTAAGCTATCCATCACAGCAATGTAGACGAACACTGAAATTAAAGAGAGAATATATAATCCCCTGGATTAATTCAAAATCATATTTTCTAAGTTTAAGTGGACTTTTAATAAAATATCAACTCTTTCGGGTCATTTTACACCAAAAATAATTTATTTGTTTTTATATTTAGGGAAAATGAACAATTTTTTTTTTTTTTTATATTTTCAGATATAATCCAATGGATTTCAGAAATGTTATGTTCCTGTTTATTTTAATATTTTTGAATAGTTCTTTTCAGCTGTTTACCTTGAAGTGGTGTAATGGATAGTGGCTCGGATTGAGGAATCGGAGAGCCAAGTTCAAATTCCAGTCAAATCCATTGTATTCACTTATATGCTAATACCTTTGGGAAAGGTGTTAATCCTCTTTTTCTCCATCCAGCTATGGGTAAATAGCAGGACAGACCAGATTCTATAGCCTTAGATGACAACTGGTCTACTGCGGGAAAAAATATACATGATAGCCTAAGCATGTATCATGCATGGCACCTAACTGACTTACCTTGAAGAAATTGTGTCTTTTGGATTCAAGATCAATACATTCAATTAGAAAATATTTTACTGTATATTGAAGTTTGGCATGTAGGACACCATGGTGGTTCTTGTTTCAGTAAGAATGTCATATTTGTAAGTTTAATGAAAAGAATGACAACATTTATGAAAATTTATTCATTACTGTCAAGGACTGATTAATTTTGCCTCCTATATATATATATATATATATATATATATATATATAATTATTAAATTAGAAGTCAAAAGGTCAGCTTGGGGATTCGTAATTTTTTGTAGTGAGTTGATTTTTGATAAGTATTGAACAGTTTTACTAATTTAATTATTATTATTGCTGCTCTAGTCTATAGTAAGCACCTTATTGGCAGAAATTTTGATAAATTTGATATACATTAAATTACATAATTTTACATATATTATTTGTTAGTATTAACAGATAGTATTTTTAATTTATTATATTATATTATATATATTATATAATTATAGCTGAGCCATCTTTGTATAGCTTCAGATGGCTGGGTTTTGAATTCAGAATTGTGTTTCGCCTAGACTGGTTGTCAAACATAGCTACAGAGCCCAGCCTGCTGTTATTTAATCCATAGCTGGGGAGAGATAAATGGATTCATACTATTCACATCAACTTCACCTTTAGCTAAAGAGCCCTTTGATGTTATGACATATCTGAAAATATTACAAAAATTTTCCATGTCTGAGATTTTGATTGAAGTTAAAAAAAAATACAAACACAAAACAGGCGACCCCCTCATATTTCCTAAAAAAAAATAAAAATAATTCACATGTAAGTGACGTGTAATTGATGTGCAAATGATAAAAAAAATCCCAAATATCTCTAACAGCTTTGAAACCTTAGTTTTATACATTTTTATTGTAATTTTTTTCTTTTACCTCTAGGAAATTTTTACTCTAATGGTTTAATATTGTTATCAAAAGAAAAGTTTTTATTGATTTTATATTTTCCAGAAGGCAATCCATCAAATGAAAATAAGACCATGAAATCTTTATTTGAATTTACTTCATTTAGTTTCCAAATTGTTGTCAGATAAATTTGTTTGTTTTTTACCAATGTTATTTGACTTAACATGCAAAATATTTTTGCCATAGTTTTATCCGTTCTTTTTTTTTTGTTTTTTTTTTTACAGATCAGTCCATCTACTAAAACTTTACTTTATTATTTTATATTATTCTTCACTGATTTGTCAAAATTGTTAAGGACTAATATTATTAAAATCAATGGAGGGGAATGCTCTAACAACCCTATATATATATATATATATATATATATATATATATATAGAGAGAGAGAGAGAGTTTAATGGAAAGAATAACATAACTATATATATATATATATAGAGATAGATAATATTAGTGATATATATATATATATATATATATATATATATAGAGAGAGAGAGAGATAATATTAGTGATATATATATATATATATATATATATATATATATACTGGGACTACTAGAAATTATGAAGGAATTCAGAGAGGGAGAGGGAAAGTGAAGGGAAGAGAGAAAGAGTGAAAGCAAAAAAGAGAGAGAAAACCATTCTTATGGGTTTTTTTTTTTAATTGTAGAGATAGATATTGTCAGATAAATGTTTATTTTTTTCCAATGTTATTTGAATTAACACACAAAAAATAGTTGCCATGGTATTATGTTTTTGCAGTTCTATTGCTACTCTACAACTTTATATTATTGACAGGTTTGTTAAAATTGTTAATAATACGAATAAAATAGAGAAAAAAAATGCACAAATTTATTTGACAACCTAGGGAAGATTGGCCTATTCAGTTGTGGTTGGTAACCAATCTAGGAGACACATGGAAGAGATTATGGGGGTCACAATTAACTGAGCTATGGACAAGTAGGTTGCATGATCTGTGATTTAATTGAGGACAGCAAGGATTACAACCATATCACATTGAAAGACTGGTTCTTATATAATCACTGAAATTAAGCCACATTCGAAATTTGGTCAGTAACTAGATAGGTGACTGCTTAGGAATGCCAGATGATGTAAGCTTGAATATGTGGGTGGTATAATGTATAAGGGTTCAAAATTGGAAATCGGAGAGCTTAGTTCCAATTCCAGTCAGGTTTGTTATATTCAATATGTACAAATATATCATTAGGAAAGGTATGAAATCACCTCTTCTCCACCCCCTGCATGTGGGTTAATTTATAGGACTTGTATCAGTATATCATTATCTCTCAAATAATTCTTAGAACCTAAAAATATTTTCTGACTTTAAATAACCTGCAGAATATTGATGGACAGCAGCAGAAGAAGAATACATTTAATGGTTTACCTTTGTCTCCATTTTCAGCATTTCCAGCTGGAAGCATAAATTTCAGAGTGGCATTCAATGTGTTCAGCCCTCGATAGATTAAGTTCTTCCTTTGATTCTTCTTCAGATTGTAGCTGACTTCATAGACTAATGGTTGGTGCTGGATAAAAGAAAAAAAGAGATTGAAAAAGACTTCAATTATAAATACTAATAAAAACTAATCAAAAGATAAACCCATAAAGAAATCTTTGTGAAAAAAAAAAAAAAAAAAAAAAAGAAAAAAAAAAGAAAAAAAAAAGAAAAAAAAAGGGGAAAAAAGAAAAAAAGGTGAAAAAAAGGAGATTGAAAAAGACTTATGAATACAAAACTAATTGAAAGATAGACCCAAAAAGAGTTCTCATGGAAAAAAAGAAAAAAACATTGAAAAAGACTTGTTATAAATACAAAACTAATCAAAAGATAAACCCAAAGAGTTCTTGTGAGAAAAAAAAAATGAAAAAGAAAAATGAAAAGAAAAATGAAAAGAAAAATGAAAAAAAAAATGAAAAAGAAAAAAGAAAAATGAAAAAGAAAAAAGAAAAATGAAAAAGAAAAAAGAAAAATGAAAAAGAAAAAAGAAAAATGAAAAAGAAAAAAGAAAAAGAAAAAAGAAAAATGAAAAAGAAAAAGAAAAGAAAAAAGAAAAAAGAAAATGAAAAAGAAAAAAAAAAATGAAAAAAAAAAGAAAAATGAAAAAAAAAAGAAAAATGATAAAAAAAGAAAAATGATAAAAAAAGAAAAATGAAAAAAAAGAGAAAAATGAAAAAAAAGAGAAAAATGAAAAAAAAGAGAAAAATGAAAGAAAAAAAAAGAGAAAAATGAAAGAAAAAAAGAGAAAAATGAAAAAAAAGGAAAAAGATGAAAAGCAATGAAAAAAAATGAAAAGCGATGGAAAACAAAAGATGAAAAGCAATGAAAAAAAGATGAAAAGCAATGAAAAAAGAAACATTGAAAAAGACTTGTTATAAATACAAAACTAATCAAAAGATAAACCCAAAGAGTTCATGTGAGAAAAAATAAAAATAAAAAAAGGAAAGAAAATTAAAAGAAAAACGTAAAAAGATAAATGAAGAAAAAAGAAAAAGATAAAAAAGATGAAAAAAGGTGAAAGACAATGAAATTCCATTCTCATTATATTTCTGTTCCTGATGCTTTTTAACTAGTGTCATCAGATGTGTTACAGTTCCTTAGCTATATTTGAACTGAATTGCTGCAGTCCCAAAGATCCAAGGGAAGATGTATCAAATCTAAGCCTAGAAGATTGGCAACATTTTTAACTTTGAGATTTCTTTTATCAGAGTAACTTTATGTTCACAGAAAACTCTTTTTCAGCCTCTGCAGAACTTGCAGCAATGGTATTAATTGTATTTTTAGCTCTTTGGATAGTTTTGGCTACAACATGTTTATGGTAATTTCTCATTATGTTTTCAACATAATCACAGAAATCATTAACAAAGATCTCATGGCAAAATACTTCAGAAAAGTCCAGTAACTACTCTTCAGCATCTTTCCAGGGGACTACAGCTTCTTTCATATTTCAAGAATCTCGGTTCACAATATTAACTAATTCATGAATTTTATGCTTTATGTTATAAGAGTTATTGCTTAGGGTGGCATGGATCTATTAGAGTTTCATGAGGTGTGCAAGCATAGTGTAACATAACGTAACATAACATTTTACCTAGACCACTTTTGGATAATCCAACAATCGGTTCACTAAGCCTTTATAATTTTTGTCCTTGTCCAATTCTTGCTCCAAACTGGAGGCCTACTTCAAATCTCATTCCAGTGGAAGAATACTTTTTTGTTTCAGTTTGAGTTGGCTTAAGAAATTTTTGCATTTTACAGTTGGAATAACTTTAGCTTATTTAATTGAAGTATAAGATTCATTTATTTTATTTCCTTTGGACTTGATTTATTATTTTATGTTTTCATTGCAAAAAAAAAACTTTTTGCGTGAAATTTATAAAAAAAAATTATGTAATTTAGGAAACTTGGTGTTATTACTTGGAAGTTAATTTAAGATAATTCTCTATAAAAGCAAATGAACAAACGATCAACTTTTTGATTAATCTGTATTTGTTTCTCACAAATGAAAAAGTGTGTTGAATTTTTACCATACCTCTTATGCCAAAATAATTTATTAGCTCCGTTTTCTTAGTCTTTCTTGTTACCAAGTCACTCCAAAGAAAGTTAATTTTAATGTTTTGTTAAATTTTTAAGATTTCTTTTTAAGATTTTTTCTTCAATTTTTATTTTTTTTACAGCCAAATTTATTATTTTTGTAATTTAGAAAACTTGGTCTTATTATTTGGAAGTTAGTTTAACATTTTTCAATTAAAGTTAATATTTTTTATAAAATTTTTAGTAATGAAAACAAATCCACTAATGGCCAACTTTATTTATTAACTGCATAATGTGTATTTCTGTTTCTAAAAGATGAAAAAAAAGTATGTTGAATTTTTATCACACTTCTTATACTGAAATTTAACATTTTAATTTTACTTGATTTAAAAAAATAATTTATTAATTGATTTTTTTCTAGTTTTATTACAACTTACAAGAAAGTTAATTTTATTGATTTTTTGCTATGTTCAATTGTGAACAGACTTCTCTTCCAAAAACTTTTTTGATTTTGTTTTTACACTGAAAAACTTATTAAAAACAAAGTTAATTTAATATTTTTCTCCATGATATTGGTATTCATAACAAAAAAATATATCCATCTATATTTCCGAGATGAGGTATTATGTACACTATTTACATTATTCGAACTATCGTCCTCATTTTTGTTGTCATATTTATCACAACGTTTCAGCTGTTGTACACTCCAGCTTTCTTCAGGGGGTTGGAATCTTGAACTGAAACCTTTATTTTGCTCGCTGGGCTAGACTGTTCTAGTTCCATGCCTAATGGATGTCAGTTATCTCCTGTTAATTCCCATCTCCAAGTTCTCCAGCGCCTTAACCAAGTATTGAACTCTCACTCTTTGAGTACTGTCACTGGATCTAACTAATGCCTTTACCCAATACCTGGTTAAGGTGGTGGAGAACTTGGAGAGAAAAATTAACAGGAGATAACTGAAAACTGACATCCATTAGACATGGCATGTAGAACTAGAATAGTCTACCCCAGCGAGCAAAATAAAGAGTTCAGTTCGATATTCCAACCGGAGAAGGCTGGAGCGTACAACAGCCGAAATGTTATGGCAACAAAGATGAAGATGATAGTCTGAGCAATGTAAATAGTAAAAAAAATATACTGATTAAGAAATTTAATTTTTTTAATAATTTATCTTTTTAGAAGTTTTCTTTTAAAAAATGTTAAAATTTTCGTTTAGTTCAGTTAAAAAAAAAAAAAAAAATTCAAAATAGGAACAAATGTTATATTTTATACAAAATTAATAAAAAATCATTTATTAAAAGCATTAAGTAAACGTTAATTACATTCAATAAATTTCATCAGATTTTTTTTTTTAGATATTATAAATGAAGTGTATAAAATGTTGGTAACCCTAACCCTACTGCTAAACAATAACACTTTACCTTGAGTGATTCTTGGGCCTTGTATTGAGTGAACATTAGTCAAGAATATATTAATTGTAATAAGACCGTAAGAAAGAAAAATTATACCAA
Organism: Acanthosepion pharaonis; assembly: GCA_903632075.3. Classification (NCBI taxonomy): domain Eukaryota; kingdom Metazoa; phylum Mollusca; class Cephalopoda; order Sepiida; family Sepiidae; genus Acanthosepion; species Acanthosepion pharaonis. Next base: position 232,410 of record CAHIKZ030000115.1, read on the forward strand.
GATAAAGAGGATTAAGTTTTCAAGTTAAATTATGTTCTTAATCTCTTTTTTCTTTGAATATCTGACAGCAGCAAGAAATTACTGAAAACCTTTGCTCTCACTGGAATGAGATTTGAAATAGGCCTCTAGTTTGGGGCATGAGATGCACATTACACCACAACATGAATAAAGACAGCTATGAAAGATCTGTAATAAAGTGGGAAAAAAATGGCAACCAGAAATGTACAAAGAAATCTGAATATTGCTTCAATGCCATCATCATGCTTGCAACTACAATCATCTATGTATCATCAAATATATAGGCTGGAAAGATCACTATTCTTTCGAGAAAGATCCACTCAGGACATCTTTATTGTAACATTACCTCTCACCAATTCAGAGCATTTAAGACAAAGCATTTTTTTACTAACTACAAAAAAAGAATTTCAGACACTGCTTATTTCAACCACCCTGTTTATTTGAAACAGGGGTAAATAGCAATAGGGAGGTTCAGATCCAAAAAAATCAAAGGCCATAATTCCAAGAGTCATAAATCTGTCTTGCAAATCCAATGTAAGAATATGTCAGTAAACCAAAATAATATAAAATTCCCATCACAACACACAATTACCTTCTTTATCCATCAAGTACCAAACAACTCTGTGGTCCAAAGTAGAGAGCTTTTATTGGGTTAAGAAGCGTTGTGATTGGTTGAGGCAGGTACAGAAGTGCAAACAATTACCATATTTCAAAGCCTGCTAAAGTTAACTATCTTAATTCTGATTTCAACAGATAGCACAGAGAACACAAATTCTTTTTCTGCAGTAAGACTTGGTTTTCTCCTTCATTGCTACAGCTGAATAAATGTGGAATACAATAATTGTGTCACGGAGAAAATCATTTGAAATATAATGAGCATGCTGTACTAAATAACCCCCATGCAATGCCAGGGGTGGACTGAAGGAAATAAGGACAGAGAGGATGACGATCTCAATGTTCGGATGCGAGCGGGTGCCAACTCAAAACAAAAAAAAAAATTAAATAAATAAAACCAAATGCTTACTTCATCTTTCCATTCATAACAAAAGACACTGAAATTTGTATGCATTTCAATTCCTGCAGCTGGTCGAATGTTGCAACTACCAAGGCTGGGACTCTCATTGATAAGGAAGTGAGACATTGCAATCCCATAGAATACTGGTGCGGTTCCATTACCTGACAAAAAAAAAAATATTCAAACCATAGTAAAAAAGGAGAGCACTTTCTATCTGATAAAGAAAACTATATGACAATAAACAAGAAAAAATGAATGGGGGAATTGCAAGGAGGTGGAGGACAGCAAACTTGAAAGGATGAGGAGGAGCAAGAAGACAAGAAAGAGGGGAAGTAAAAAAAAAGAGCAAAAATACAAAGTAAGTAAGTGAGAAAAACATGAAAGAAAAACCATGTGAATGAATATTTATATCCCATTACCAGAAACATCTCGCTATAAGAGAGGCCCTGTATATTAAACATCTCTCTCCCACTATTAATCTCACCTTATTTAACAGTGGGAATGGTGTGTTGAAAGGTTTTTAAAGAATAGAAAGACACTCGAATTCTGACCATGCTCAACATGCAAAGGGTCAGAATAAATGCTCCTACTAGTATTAAAAGAAAAATACATCTTAAACATAAAGAGAAATTAACAACACCTAAAACAAATCCCTTTGAAAATGGCTAAAGAAGTGGCCAAAACTGCTTGGGATAATACAGACAATTTTTACACTCCCACCAAATGGAAAAATGCTGGAAAAAAGTAAATAAAAAATTAAATTTTTCTTGTTTGTCATATTTAACAAAAGATGTTTGAAAGAAAGGTTGCTGCCCATATATAGATTAATATATGCTGGACTCTCCTATCGTGAATGATAAATGAAGGCCAGCAGTGGATGGTGCCTTTTGTTTTACACTTATGTTTACTTGCAGGGGCTATTGTGAAGAAAATCAAGTAAGGGAAAGCCACATTTCATTTGTGCTTTCTTAAGTGCGATACTAGCCCACAGCCTTGTTGTGAGCGACAAAGCCACACTGACAGATGAAATTTGTTAAAGCATGATTTTGATGGTGTGTCTGCTTCAGAGCTTGAAGCTGATCACAGTGCATCAAAACCCTTTAACTTAAAGAAACATGTCTTATGCCACTCCTTTTTTCTTTCTTAAGATCTTATTACAATTAATATATTCTTGACTAATGTTCACTCAATACAAGGCCCAAGAATCACTCAAGGTAGAGGGTTACTGTTTAGCAGTAGGGTTAGGGTTACCAACATTTTATACACTTCATTTATAATATCTAAAAAAAAAATCTGATGAAATTTCTTGAATGTAATTAACATTTACTTAATGTTTTTAACAAATGATTTTTCATTAATTTTGTATAAAATATAACATTTGTTCCTATTTTGATTTTTTTTTTTTAACTGTGAACTAAACGAAAATTTAACATTTTTTAAAAGAAAATACCTTCTAAAAAGATAAATTATTAAAAAAACAAATTTCATAATCAGTATATTTTTTCACTATTTACATTGCTCAGACTATCATCTTAGGCTTCTCAGGCTTTCAGATCAAAGTTGAGATGTTTCAAGTTGTCTTTCAATTTGTCTTTGCAGCGTAAGAGTGTACATCCAATTGAACGCTTGATATTTTATATATATATATATATGTGTGTGTGTGTGTGTGTGTATGTGTGAGAGAGAGAGAGAGAGAAAGAGCAGGAAAGGAGAGAGATAAAGGAAAACCAGAAAGGAATGTTTGCTGACCAATTAAAATTTAAACAAAGTAAATAAATTAGATAAAATTCATAGACAAACAGTTAAAGGTATTTACCTTTCTTCGTGACATTCACAGTGATGAGATAATCTCGTCCCTGTGAAAGAACACCTGGTTTCACAACAAGGGATGGTCCATTCATTGCACTCAGTGTATCATTAGGATCTAGTGTGATTTTACGCCGGCTCTTGCTAACAATATGTTCTTCAAATGTCTTTACAGTTGCAGTAATTATTGTGTCATGGTTCTTTTTACCTGTGACAAAATAATGAGGTTTCAGTTGAAAGATACAGCAGAATCACTGACAGGGCCTCAAAACAGATTTATTCATTACTAAAGTGGGTGCATGTCTTATGAAAAGTACTCTATTAAAACCATCTTAAAATTTGACACTTGTGATTGGAGATGGGCGTGGCATGATTATTATAGGCCACAGAAAATGGAATTGGGAAACTCGAGTTCCGATTCCAACTGAGATTGTGTTTTGTATTCATACCTCTAGGAAATAACCTCTTCTCCCAATAGGGGAAATAGTAGGGCAGACTGAACCATCTAGCATTGATAGGGCAACTAGTCTAGAACAACCACCAACCAGACATGAACTCCATCTGGCTACCTTGCTTGAGACACACCTATTTCTGCTACTCATACTTTACAAATGGTAATATTAGCCATTTCCTTATAAGGAAATATTTGGCATTCACTGACCAAGCAGCTTGTACTACTTTTAGTTTAAATTTATAAAATCTTTCTCTTTAAACAATTTTTCAGGAAAATAAGTTTATTCCAGTATTGATGTGTGTGTGTGTGTGTGGGGGGGTTCCTTCATAGCCTTGTATTTGCTGAAGTGTAGAATGTCAACATCCTGAGAATGTCATTATCCAGTTCAGCTGTTGAAAGTCTACCAGTGATATATTTTCTGTTATTTGGTACCGCTTGTGATCCTGTAGTGCCAATTAACAAGATTCAAAGAAGAGGCTTACAGGGTACATGCCCACGACAGTTCTTCAGCATTATTTGAAATTTCTGTTGGCATCTCTAACTTAATTTTTTTTCCCCTTTCAGGTGTTTGCCCAAATGTACACTTCATGCTGCTGCTACTTTTTAATCTTATTTTCAACTTGATATTTTACCCTTTCCCAATCAGGTACAAAAAATAGGCTCCGCAGGATTATGAGTATATGGCAGTGACTTAGCAAAAAAAAAAAAAAAAAAAAAAAAAAAATCAATTGTTGTGGAGTAACTGAACACCCCCACAAGATAAGCTGGTTTAATACTATTTAAACAGCACTCTCTCTTACTGAGGGAGAGGAGTTAACGATTAACTGTTTATTACATTAGTCTGTTTTCTCAACTGTGTACCATATTATTCTCCAGAATAAGCTACTACTTATTTTCTGTATATATTTCAACCTTTGCTATTTATGATACAACACCAATATAGTTAGTATACAATGTGATTAAAAAAAAAAAAAATTTTATATAACAAATATTCATAAGAACAACATTAGGTTAAGCCTCTAAATTCTAGCCTTAGGACTGTTCCAAGGAACAATAGGCTAGAGGATTAAATCACTAGTTTGTGAATTTTGTGGCACAATAATTGTGAGTTCAATCCCTGGGCTGGGCTGGGCTGGGTTGTACAGAGTCAGTGGAAACAGGATGAGCAATAACAGAGCAGTAATAAAAAGAAATACTTTATTCACCTACTAGGTTAAAAATTAACAGGACCTATTAGATCAGATAGATTAAAATTACGATAAGAGAACCTGATGAAGTTTGAGTTAACATTATGAAGGATAAAGTTGTACAGTTTAGGATTTAATAAAAGTTTGATTCATTGCAAGTTGAATAACCAATGATTTTTCGTTTTTTTTTTATTAGAGTTACCATTTAAATAAAATTAATAATAAATGTACTAATAAAGCTTTCTTAATATTAAATTATTTAATCTTAAGTAGACAGATGGAAATGGAGATAATAAATGAGAAAACTTACCTTTCTCAACTGGAATAGTTTTCCCAAAATCTGTACAAAAAATAATGATAATATAAATGAAGTAGCAATAATGAGATAGCATCATTCAAAACATATATATATATATATATATATAATTATTTATTTGAAAATTATAACATAAATATGTTATAAAATCATTACAAAAATAGCCATTTTGTTTCAACACTTTTGGTGTCATTCAACACCATCACTTGATAAGACACCAGAAGTGTTGAAACAAAATGGCTATTTTTGTAGTGATTTTATAACATATGTATTTTATAATTTTCGAATAAATAATTATATTTGCTCTACTCTGTATTGAGCACTCTTTTAAGAATAGTATTTGTTGGTTATTGGAATTTATTCCATATACACCAATCCTATACTTGGAGATATATATATATATATATATCACAGCTGTATGAGGTTTCTTATAGCCCCACTGAACTTAAATAAAGTCAATTCAGGTTTGCTATGGTAAAAATTTTCTTTCCCAAGTAAAAATAACCACAAAAATGGCAAAAGTCATTTTGTCACAGCTTATTTTCTCTCAAAAAATGGATTTTTATACTTTTATAGGGGTAAAATATTGAAAAATGACTGTTTTATCATCACCTAAACAAATATCAAGGAAACTTTTGATCTGAACCTCATGAAACGAGGTATTTTCTGAAAGCAAAGGATACATTCTTTCATTTAAAAGTAAAATTGGCAGGTGTAAATGACTCAAAATTTTTTTCAGGGTGTAAAATGAGAAAAAATAGTGAAAATTTTGCATTTTTTCTAGTTCTAAGCAAAAATGTTCTGCATTAATGGAAAATTAACCATTTTTTTTTGGAAAATCAGAAAGCCTAAATCATAAACTATTTCAGGCATAAAATTGAGTTTTGAAGGAAATCAACATTCCTAGGGAGTCAAAATGCGACAAAGTCCATTGGTAATTTTCAATTATATGACTGCCAAGGGTTAAAAAAATTGACACCTGGCCACCACGGAAATCTTTAGTAAAAGGCAAGAGATTTATCTGCAATTCCTAACCACCAGAAACCAAAAGTTTTTTTTTCAAAAAAAATAGCAGTGATAAGGAAAATTAAACCAAATTGACTTTGACATCTCTGGGTCAAAGGTCAGCCAGCCAGCAATAAACATTAGAACAAGTTGTAATAAAACCCACCACTCCCAGATAAAAGCAAAAAGTGAAAAAAAAAAAGGGGGGGTCAACATTACTAGGGCTTGATATAACCTATGTTTGATCAATGGCTTGATGTGTTTTGTTTTGTTTTTTAACACCCCGTGACCCGGGTGATGACAACACCACCTAGCAGACGACATTGTTTTTTTCACTGTATATCGCCAGGGCCATTTTTGAAGCAAAAATAAATATTTTTTCATTAAAATATGGTGATTTTTCTCATAAAATTGGGCATAATTTTCTAATGCTAACCACCAAGCAACATTTTCCACAGCCAAATCGAAGATTAATTACCAGTGAATAATTCCATGTGTAAACAATAGCCATCTGGATCCTATAATGTTGCCCTAAAAGGTCCAGAAGTTTACTAATTGATCGAAAACCTGTTGCGCATAATTGTATTTTTCATGGTCAGTTTCCATTATTTCATCTTGATATTATCATTTTCGGACATCCAAGTCATCAAGGATTCAGGAAAACAGTTTGGCATAGGTTTGCTTTAAGAACTTTACATTCTATGAGGTGTTTAAAATGTTACTGACGAATGAGATTTTATGCCGAATATTTCATTTACGTGCCATGTTGGATTTTTCTATATGACAAAAACAAGGCTTTTAAACAGCTGTTATATATATATATATATATATATATATGTATGTTTTGTTACAGGAATACACGCAAAAAATAACAGTAAAAAAAAAAAAAGAAAGACATAGGTCCAGTTTATACCCTAGAGTCAAAGATGGTAGACAAAAGTCCATTTTATAAATGTGGTTAAAAATGATAGATGTAGATCCAGTTTAAACCCAGCAGCCAAAAATGGTAGATAGAGGTCTAGTTTACACATTGGAATAAAAAAATAGACATAGATTATGTTTATACCAGAGTCTGCCAAGATGTAGTCAGCACATTTTAATCCCTTCCGTCAAAACAAATCTTATAGTTTCTGTCTTATATTTCAGCAGACAACAATTCTTTTTTTTTGATGCATGTTGTTAAGTCATAAAATGTAAAATAAATGAAAATTCTTGCAAGGAAAAAAATAGAAACTCAATATAAAATATGATAAACATGTTTCAGCTGCGTAATTAAAACAACTTTTATATCATCTATTATTGATTGATTCATTAATTTGTCTATTTAATTGCATATCAAGTCAATGCTGAAATCTAATTTTATTGAGAGCTTAGAAGTAATAAATATATGATACATGCCATTCCGCTTTCACAATTGAATACATGGTAGATGCTTTTATGCATATACATGTCTGTGTTGACATGATTACTAGAGGCGGTGATATGTGTGTTTTATGTTGTAGTTATATTTTGAATACAGTTTGATTTCTTTAAGAAATTATAAGTTATGATAAAGCTTAATGTCAGGATTCTTTCATGTTGGTTGTTTGGCAGTATTTTAAATAGATTTGGGTGAAGTCATTACAATTTGCTAGTATGTGGATAGTGTTAGTAATTTTACTATAAATATGTTTTGTTGGTAATTTTAAAAAAAATGTATTTTTATACTTTCATAGTGTTTTGTTTGGGGGTTCTGTATTTGCCTATAACTGGGACACTAATAGGTTCTACAACCCTGAGTTAGGGTGCACCTGAGAACAACAGCAATTAACAGGTGATTCCACATTTCTCAAAACATCTGATCTCCAGATCAGAAGTGTTGCTGCCAGATGTAGTTTATCGTCATAACCAGGACTAATGTTTTATTGAATAGAATAGGCAAAAAAAGTCCTAAGTCTTTTGGTGAGTTTTCTCCTGATGTCTGGTGGAAACATGTAAAGACATTTGCTGAAATTGTGTGCAATGTCCCATGTTTTTTGACAAATGTTGGTCGTTTTCAAGCAAAAAAGATAAAAATTAAGAGACAGCTGGTGTTAACGGTCTAGAGCTTGAAATAAAACAGATTCACTTGAGATGGTGGTGGAAGTGATTTTACAAGGTTTTTAGTCAGTGTTCAAAGACATTTTAGCACATGCTCTGAGGTTGAAACTAATTTTAATGAGTAGTAAAAATGCAGTATAAATACAATGAAGAAAAGATCTACGGTAAACGTGACATGATGGCAGTCCTGAGACTTAATACAGGTGTTAATCCAATGTGAAGCAATATTATTACCCCCAACCCATCATCTATGGAAATGTACTTATGACTGTTCAATATAATGGTGTTGAATTGTAGTAAAAATGAAAGCTTTTAGAACATTTGCACATAGCATAGTAGCTATTAGTGCAGCAAATGGGATCAGTGTGCTGAGGTCTATTTCTGTCCGAGCTTGTTGCATTCACTTTCAGATACTCTTGGTAAAGGTATGAATCTATTTTCCCTCCCCAAATATGGGTTAAATAGTAGACTGGGCTTTCTAGCCATAATTGGCAAACTGTCTCTGAGAAGGATGACTCTGAATTTAAAACTGGCAACTTCAGCACATAAAAACCTACTTCCTACAGAAACCACAGCAACAACACTGTTATGAGGCTGTGGCCCTAGACACCACAGTGGAGTCTAATAGCTGTAAGGAGGGAGAAAGCCTTTTAGAGGAGTAAAAAGCAAGTGAGTTCAGAGTACCTTTAGAAAGCTTTTAGAAGGAGTATAAGCAGTGAGTTGAAAGTACAAGTAATAGATTCTAACCCAACATTGGAACCAGGTCTGAGTTAATGCCAGAAATGTTAATTTCTCAATGTTTTGGATTCTACTGTATTTGTATATTTGCAAAATAAACTTAATCTATCTCAAATATTATCTAAAGAGTCAAAGAAATATTCATAAATAACCTGGTAAACAAAAAAAAAAAAAAAAAAAATTATGCCAAAAGAAATGACCAAGTCACAATCAACAGCCAGACACAAACTGACCATCACACTAATCAGCAATAGTCAGTGCCAAAAAGAAAAACGAGCAACAAATTGGTTATCGACCATTGAATCGGATTAAATTGCTGATTAGCAACACCATTATACAAGAATTGAACCACTGCCCAATGTGAAAAAAATGGGTCAATATGAATCAGTCATAATATTTTGTTTGCTACCATTCCAGCTTGTTTTTAAAAACAAAGCTGAAAAATTTTTAGCAGCAGAAAATCATTGTACTTGAGATGCCATTTCTTCTTGACATCTCTTCTGCATAGATCAAATGTAATCCACAAAGTTAGGCTCATGACCTTGGGAATTTTAATCTCAAGGAATTTGATCGGCTTGCTGAAATTTTAGAATTATTCTTGAATAAAATGACAAATGTGTTAAAAGATTTTGAAATAAATGAAACAAAAGTCAACATTTGGTCTTTTTAAGATTGCATACAAAGAGTATTCTTTTTATACTAGTGCATGTGTGTGTGTATATATATGTGTGCATGTGTGTCAGTGGCAACTCTGAGGTTGGACTTGGCCTGAGCCAGTCAACATTCAAGTATATCTATTTTAAAGCAACAAAAATCTTTTGTAGTGTGTTGTTTTCAATCTTGACTTCAGCTGGATCCAAAATGAATTGTTTTAACTCCATGCCTCAAAATATTGACTGGAATACATTTCATTGATATTGTTCATAAGAAAGAAAGAAAAAGAAAAAAACAAAGTACAAAAAGAATGAAATAAAATTTACGTAGGTTTTACTTATTCCAGGTTTTTTTTAGCAGAATGTATCAATTGAAAAAGGGCATAACTTTAATAATTTAGCCCAACTTAAAGTCGGCGAAAATAAAAGTAAGTGAAAGCCTTAACTAGTTGACGGGAGGGTTAGAGTGAGGAGTGTGACTGGGTTAGCGTTGAGGAAATATGATATAAAACTGATCATAAATGTACAATAAATGGATACGTAAACACACTAATGCATAGACATATATACAAACACATACTTGTTTAACATGTCTGAAAATTTTTTATAGAATTATTACAATTAATATTAAAATACCAAAATGTGCTTTTTTTTTAATTTCATGCACAGAAATTTTTAAAAATGATATATTTTAGTTAGAATAAAGGAATAATTTTAGCATCTAAGTTATACTAATAGTAAATTTTGTTAAAGATTGTAATGAGCCTAATAACACTGATGACCTAAAGTCACCACTGAGATAATATGTCTCATTGAATAATTTAGACAAGTTTTGACTACTTATTTTCAATAGGATCCTCTAAATTATTCAATGTGACACATCTTAACAAAAAGATGCTGCCAAAATAGTGAGCCCTTGCCTATTCACAGCTTCACACATCTGCGGATTATTCTTTAGAACATATGTACTTGTTGTTTGCAGAAATCTTGAATATTCACATATTTTTCTGAAGAACATACAAATTATTCGCCGAGAACTCCCTCGATTCACATATTTTTTTGATAGAACATATTTAAAATATTCTTGTATTATTTTCCTGTTATTTAAGTGACTTAACACATAGAACAGTCTATTTTTATGGTAAAAATTGGCAGAATTACACATCTTCATTGTAAAAAAAAAACAAATGCAAAAATATGCATAGTGCTTGGGCTTTGTTCTTTGTTAAGGGCTGCAGTTAGGGTCTTATATTAAGTCTGAGGGAATCATCACAGTTCTGTTTTTAGAAAATGTTTTTAAACTTTATATTTTTTCTTACACATATTTTATACAGTATTTTCAATAGTTGTATCGACCTATGTGTAAATTAAAAACGATTACTGTATGTATGAAAGAAAATTTATGCTAAGTGTATGGTCACCAATACTATTTTTCAAAAATGTTTTAAGAAAGGGTCTGAAATGTTTCTAAAACGTTTAGGATGAAAATTTAAAGCATATGGGGTTTTAACAATCAAAATAGGTACTTATAAGCACTTTTAGTGGGGGTTACAAGTATTTGCAGATTTTAACTATTGCCCCATGAATATGGGGAACTCACTATATATATATATATACATACAAGTGTATGAAATCCCTGAAAAAAATAATTCACATCTACTTACCTGGTATTTGTCGACCATGGCCGCCTTTCATTTCATGAACACCTGTCAAAAGAGAAACAAAAATTTGCAATCATATTAAAAAAAAACTAATATAAATTTTTGTCATGAATTTGTTGGAAACTTCCACAATTTCTACCAGCAGAATTAACTGCAGAACTTCCAAATTCATTGTGAAGTATATCATAATTCTAGTCATCATCTGGTCAAGGAATTTGTAATGTATTCTTTTAGTAAAATCATTTCCATTTCTACATACAGTTTTCATTATTTGCTGTGCAAATGTAATCAATTAAATGAATGGAAGTTATTCTGGGTCTATTTAGTAAATCCTACATGTGATATCAGAGCTAATATTAAAATAATTTACAATAATTTTTTTATATTACCACTAGGATGGCCGAGGTGTCGTTTTCGACATCTTCAAATTTTCCATAAATTACTATGGAATAACTAGTTTTGGTTTGATGCTGAGGCTTATGGACAATTATTGAATTTTAGCAAAGATGCTTAACAGACTTAATTCTTTAAAAAATATTCAGTGGAATAGCTGATATTTTAGGTTTTACCTTGAATGGGCGAGGTGTCGTTTTTGACACCTAGGCTATTTATAGGGTAAATGCATTGAAAAATTTCTCACAAGCAATAATACTTGTGTTTATGTCCCCTATCTATCTATCTATCTATACACACACAATATATATTTAACAAACTTTAAAATAAAAACGGAAAAAAAAACGGAAAAGAAAGGGAAAAAGAAAAAAATATATATACATGTATTGTCAAATGACCGGATGTATTGTAGCGTCTTGTCGAACGTAATTTCAATGAAGAAATGAATTGAATAAACATATATATTTTTTCTTTTCTCAATAATTTTGTAGTTTTTAAACTTAATAGTGATTAAATTTGGATTTTAAAATTGCCAGTTTTTAATTTTAATATTAAATCTTATCATATAATTTTATAATTATTAGTTAGTATAAATTATTTTTAATATTACACGTATTTAAAGATCTGAATAGCTATTATAGCATGACTTCGTTGTCAAGCTTTTGAATCTTTCTATACTTCGTTTTTGATTGGTTATTCTAGCTTTTGTAACAATGTTTCCCCCTAGTGTAGGATCGTTAATTAATCTGAAACTTTTAAAACCATTTATTTTCTTTTCAACATCATCACTTGATAAGACACAGTGTGTTGAAACAAAACGGCTATTTTTGTAGTGATTTTATAACATACTTATGTTATAATTTTTTTATAAAAAATAATTATATATATATATATTTATATATATATAATCACTTTCTTTCAGTATGAGGTATATTAATATTTGTGAATTTCTTTTCAGACTTGTTATTCCTGACTTGAATATTGAATATATTACAGATGGCTGCTTCATGGCATAATGTAAATAAAGATGTCAAAGGAGCTGGCCATCCTAGTGTTAAAACCATAAGCAAATCATTCACATATTAATTTGCTAAGTTTTTCTCTAGCTGAATAATTTCCAATTAATTTCTATAAATATTTCAAGTGCCTGCTGTGTCAATTTGAGAGTTAATGAGAATTTCTATAGATTTGCTCAGTCAATCTGCCACAGTTTTTCAACAGGATTTATTAATTCATCATAATTTGTGATGTCAATGAACATTCATTGCCACTTTTGAAAATGTCAATGAATACTTGTTGTCACTTTTGTAATGCTTATTGTAGTAGACTTTGTAATCACTGATACAATTACAGCACATCATTGAAAAATGCTGGTGTCAGATGCTTTTGAATAGCACTCGCACTAATAGTACTTGCTTGATAATACTCGCTCGAATAGTAATCCGTATAGTGATCTGAATAGAGAAATAGCATAGCAAATAGTAAAGAGAATAGCAATCTGTATAGTAATAGAGAATAGAGTAGAAAAAGTGATCGTTTAGTCGCCATATTACTATCTAATTATGTGTGTTTCCCACTGTCGTGTGATCCACTTAATTCAATAATAGGATCCCCTGTGTTTTCACACTGGCGATCTATGTTCAAACTCAAGTGTTGGCAACGACACTTTATTCCTATATAACACATAACTTAGGAATATCATTACTCTTTCTGATGGAACTGTTTTAAAAACTTCAGAAAATTAAAAAAAACAAAAAACAAAAAAAAAAAAACACCTTTTCATTCTTATCACGTTTCCATTTTTGGTAACATTCACATAAAATGGTAATGGTAATAACAAACATTTCCTTTATTTTTTTTTTTTTTTTAAATTGGTATCACCCCATAAAGCCACTAAGACACAAGGGGTTACAGGGTGTGGAAGAATCAGAAACAGAAAAATTAATAATGAGAGCCAGAAAAGAAAAGAGTAATCAGGAGGGCATAAGACAGCAGTTGATATTGCATTTAAATTTTTGGAGATTAAAGTTTGCTGGAAATCATGGAGCTGGAAGGGAGTTCCACAAGTGAGAAGTGCAAGAAAAGAAACCATGAGCATAGAATTTATGGTTGCATCTAGCCAGCTCAACTGTAATTTGATGGGATCTTGATGCCAGTCTAGTACTGCACATAAATTCAAAAAGTCTAGGTACCATAGTGAAGAACTCATTCAAATAATTACCATGAAAGTAAAGAGTGTTCCAATAACTTGGACTGATTTTAAATGTGAATTAAGTTTAAGCGTCTAATGATTTTTTTCTTTTTCTTTCAGATTTGGAAGACATTTGGGTGATATTATTTTTCACACATAATTGCCATGACTTAGATAACATGATCCAATAGAGAAATAAATAAATTTTCACCAATAACACTGATTTATTTACTGCTGACTTAGATCTGTCTTAATGAAACACACTTATATATATATAATCCATCTTAATGAAACACCCTTTATTTATAGAAAAGATACAGGGAGGTAACTTGACGATGATGGGAAGTGACTGAAGCCTAGCTGACAGATCAGGACTAATAATATTGCTGATTCTTCGCATTTTATCAAGGCGCTCAATAGCTGGGGCACTGGACCATTTGTGGCAGCAATATTCTAATCATATTCTAAGCATGGACAAATAGTAGACTTATAGATAAGATAGATTCTGGAAAGAAAAATTGTCTTGCATGACACAGTGAACCAACTTTCTCATAAGGAAACATTCCATATTCATTCCATATCCAGAGCTACTTGCTTGAGTTAGGCTCTTCTTCACTTCCTGATAACTGAGCTGGGATCAATGTGTAGTATCTGTCCACAGGTGGATAAACTATGGTGGGTTACTTCCTCATAATTTTTTAAACTGCTCCTAGGAGACATTTTCTGGACTATAAATAGTCAGCGATATTTTTTCTTGCTTTCTCTTCTTACCTTTTCTGCTTACTCGTCAACATGTAACTTTCTTGCAGAGAACACGTTCCATGAACTACACACACACACATACATACATATGCACAGTCACTCACTACACATATTTTGGACCATTAGATTTTCACATTCATTTGACACACACACACCTTTGTCAATTGTAACCCTTTACTGTTAATACATTATTATTTGTTTATAGATATATATTGATTCTTGTCATTTCTTTTCATCTTTTTTGTTTATCTCTCAACACATACACTGGCCCACAACAACTACATTTTGTCTCTCAACTGTGAGTGTGCTCGCAGACAGAGTGCAACTGAAAATATTATTGGGAGGTGCCCAGTCTCAGGGAACAGCTGCCTGTGGCAGTACTTCCCTCAATGCACTAAAGATGGGGAGAGGATTGGTAGTAATACCGACAGTTGCAGGGACTGGGTTATTTTCGGACCTGGCCCAGATGCACGTGCACAGGCTCCCGACATAAAACGTTAACGTAGGGCAACAGGTAAATACTAAGGGTAGTATCTGTCTTTGGGCGGACAAATTACATTTTATCTCGCAATTTTATACTGCTATTTAGTAATAAACTGGTCCCTCTAGAGAATCACTATATATTAATAGATTACTCTATAATAAATGCAAATGTCAATGTGTCACACTTTTTTGACTTTACTCTGAGAGGCCATAGCCCAACATATGCCATTTTGGAATCAGGCTGACTGTAAGCAAATTTAAAACATTATAGGTTAATTTGATCAACAGAAGGCACACAGGTAATTTGTAGGTAATATTTTCTTCAAATTGACTTACCTTCTTGCAGTCTCTGGATACTGCTTACATCTCTATTATAAGATACACGCCCTCTCTGTGGGCCTGAAAATAAACCTATGCATTAATTTTATTTAAATATATTTACAAACATCTATAAAATAATTAAAAAAATGGACTTTCGGGTACTTTTTATGGTTCATATAGCATCATCCAGTTTTCACTTCATTATTAAATGAATATGCCAACAGTACAAGTCATATTGCAAAGAAGTTTTAGAATCATGCAGATTGTCTTTCCGTCAAAAACATAATGCAAATTCAGACCGAGTAGAAACTGAACCAGTAATCACTGAAAAAGAAAAAGACAGGATATCTCTAGACAAGGACAGTGGAATGAGAACAATCTGTTCCCATAGATTAAATAAAACGTCCAGTTGAATATTCCCTGAATATTACCTGGATTGGCAGACATCTAAAGATCACAAGAGCTGAAACATTTGGATAGTAATGAAGTTGAGGATATTAGTTTGAATGTATATAATGAAGATAAACAAATCTGAAATATTTCAGTAGCACCATATTTTATTGGATGAGCGAACATTACAAGCAAATAAATGTCTAACATTGCCGACAAACTGCTACCCAAGAATTTTGGAAATTTGAATAGCTTGTGCAGATGGTGGAAACCAAGGTGAGAATTTCTGGAATGAAGAATTTGTATTATTTACAGCATATAGTAAAAAAATAAAACAGTTGCAAATTTATGAAGGTGCAAATTTGCTTTACCTGCAATCAGCTTTCTTCCTTCTACCTTGTTCACTCCTACTCACTTTATATGTTTCAAGGCAGGTATGCTAATATGTAGGCAACACATCCACATTCCATCAACCCTGCAGGATATCCACACTATTCCATCAACTTTTTTCTGTTATAAACTCCAGAATTAGTTTGCCCTGGGTTTTCTTTGTATCATGGAGCCAATGGCATCAGCAGGTGCATGCTCTCAGCCTTTTTTAAGGGAAGTGGATTTCTTCTGCACAACATGCAAATTATTGTACTCATCTTTGTTGTCATAACAAATCTTTGGTTGTTCTAACCGCCAGCCTTCATCAGATGCTTATCAATCCCAGGAAACTATGAGGGAATTTCAAACTGAACCTTTTATTTAATCTATGGGCAAAGAGTGTTCTAGCACTGCCTAAGGATATCTCATCTTCAGTGCTAGATTTACCTATAGGCTGAAACCTAGGGTCTCCAAATCTAGGGTGCCTTCAGCCAAGGTGTATAATATTTTTGACACCGGCATAGGCATTTCTTACACATGCTGTCATAATGCATTGTAGACTCTAAATAACCCTTCAGTAATTTTAAACACCCATCATCATCCTCAGCTTTACTCAAATTAATTTAACACCCTTCCATTTTCCTCTACTTGTGAGAATAGGGAATTTAGAGGGGTATCACAATTGCAATAGCCTAGGGTAGGAGTTCTCAATCTACTGTATACATGCCACATGTGGCACACCAAGCAATTTCCAATTGCACGCAGCCACAAATGACATCACAAAATCCGAACCAATAACTACTACAATACAAAGAAGATATTTAGCAGTTTCAAAACTGCTCACTCATTGAACTCCCACTGATAATAAAAAAAAAAAAAGCTTTTAAAAATAGTTTATTTCTAGTAATGTGGTTGCATATTATTGTATATATTACTATATAAAATATATTGTAGGACAGGTATATTGACCTTGACTTGTATAAAAATATGCATGTTGTTGACACACTGAATGATTTTAAAAGCCTAAGTCAGCAAAAGGTTGCCAGCCCCTGACTTAAAAGTTTACTTCATCTAAATCCAGCCCTTCTCTTATTGTAGTGCTGTTTAATTATTACTCAACCTGTTTCCATAGAATTCAAGTCTGCACTACCCAGTCCAAGGATTGAACTCACAATTACTATGTCATTAAATTAATGAACTAACACTTTAATCCATTATATTTAGACTCAGTGGAAACAGGGCATGCAATAACTGAGACAGTAGTGAATATGAACAAGATGAGATATCTTCAGATATCGACAGTGGAATGAGAACAATCTATCGCCATGGGTTAAGTAATTGGTTTAGTTTTAAATTCCTCAAAGGTTACCTGAATTGAGAGAAGGCTGAAGAACACAACACCTCTCAGTTTGTGCCTGTTCTACCATCCATTCATTATTTTTATGTATCATTCCCTTCAGGATATAAGCGATCATGGCTCTCCACAATTTCCTCTCTTTTGTTACTCTAAGTAACTTTTAACCCTTTAACCTCCCCCTTTGTTCCTATTCTGACATTCATTTACTACTACTGCCACATACCTTCAGGATATAAACGATCATAACTCTCCACAACTTCCTTTTGTTGCTCTAAGTAAATTCTGATCTTTTACCATCTCTCTTCATCCTTCTTTTAGCATTCATTCACACGATGTCAGTTATTTGTCGTTTCTTTTTTTTCTTTTCCAAGTTTAATTAGTGTTAAATTCTCTTGGCCTTACCTCATAATGCACTCTAATGCTCTTAAGAAAGGCATGAATCAACCTTTCCTTGCAATAGTAGGACAACTGAGGTTCTAACTCTATAAAGTAGTCCATCTTGGGTAACTGGTTTGAACTCTGACCTTATAAAAATTCACTTGCTACTGAAACTGCAGTAGCACCACTTGGCATACTTGCAGACTCATGTTCAACAAGAAGTCTACACAAATAGACAACAAGTAGCTAATATAAACATGAGAATTTTACCTACCTCGTCTTTGTGGCAAGTTCTTCTGATGTGGCATTGTGTCAATCCGGCTCATAGTGGTGGTTGTTGTTGGTGGTGCAGTGGTGGTTGTTGTTGTTGTAGACATGGTGGTAGTAACCAAAGTGGTATTAGGGAGAACCAGCAATTTGTATGATGAGCCATTAGCTTCTACACATTTACCATAATCATGGGCATGGACGTATCTGTTATAATTTCCATTGTTGATGATCTCGACCTTCCACTCGTAGATAAACAAAGAAGGATCACTGGCACAACCATCACAGATTGTCTCCAGAATCAGTTTCTCATTAGCATTCATGACATTGTTCATGCAGGTAATACACATCAGTTTTATTCTGAAAAAAAAAAAAAAAAAATTTTTTTTTAAATATGCAAAATTACTTCAAAATCATTATTATTATTACACTGACTGATGTGTTTAAACAAGAGGAAGAGCATAATATTTGTCAAAATAAATATTGGTCAAGTTTTTTTTAACAACTGACAGAAATATGACACTATTTTAGGTATCTCTAATGAAAAAATGCCCAAAGCTTAATGAAAAGTTTTATCGTCAAAATATTATTACTAAGAAGAAAGACCAAAGTATCTTTTTATTATTTTATTAAATTTTTTCATCCTTTCTCGCATGTTTGAAATTTTGGTTAAAAATCTTGTTTTTGTATCAGTGGGTCAGCCAAAGATTTAGTCTTAGGAAATTTTAGTGTCTTTTTGGCACTAAAAACACATTGTTACTGAAATTCTTGCAAAAATCAAATTGTCAGATTTTAATGAAACTTTCAGAACTTATTCACAAGTGAATAAAATTATTCTAGACATGTTTATTTTTTTTGAAAGTCATGGTAAAAATATTTTTTTTACATTTTCAACTACATTTTTTTTGCTAAAAAAAAGTAACGTTATGTTTCCAATTGGATTAAGTAAAGCTTAAATTTTCTAATTTTCCTCAAATAACTTTTGAAAAAGGTATGTTATATTTACAAAATTTGTAAACTGAGTATTTAACTTTAGTTTACAAATGTCTCAAAAATGATGGACATCATGGATTTTAATGGTAAAAAAAAAAAAAAGAAAAAAAGATTTTTAATCAAAATTTCAAATGTTCTAAAAATAGTGGAAAAATTTAATAAAATAAGCAAAAAATACTTCAGTCTTTCCTCTTAATAGTAACAAACACTTTGATGATGAAAATTTATTCTCATCATGGTATGCTCATTTTTTTAGTGGAACAGTGGTGATACCTACACTATTAATTAATTATTTGCTTGCTATTATAATTCTGCTTGTCCCTCTGTTCTGTAATTTACCCTACCATTACACCTTGCCAATACCTCATAAATAATGGAATATTCCATTTGAAAACAAGGCACTGACATATCAGAGATGCTACTCAGAGATGATCAATGAGAAGATGAAAGAAGGAAAGATAGAAGTGTTTAACGTCTGTTTCAATGAAATAGAAAAAGTTGTCAATTTCATATTTTTTCATTTGTACACCCTTATAAATAAATTTATTATTAAAAATGTTTTTCCAGACAGGTTTTCAGCTCATTATTATATATATATATATATATATATATATATATATATATATATATATAAAAAACAAACACACACACACAATACAATGAATAAATTGTCACCATTTTATATTTTTAATTTTGCAGATGCGTATTGTTTTTTATTTTGTTGATTGTACAGTATAGTAGTTTCAGTTGGGCACCATAAGAAAAAGCTTACCATGATGCAATTCACTGCCAGAAATTTGGAAATGACAATGTACTGCTTGGCATTCATGCCAGAAGCTCCAATATGAACATTTCAGAGTGTTTGGATGTCAATCTGAGGACAATGCAGAGTATTTGGAAAAAAGTTGGATGAGTCTAATGGTGATTACAAAAGGTGTTTGAAGTGATCACTAGTGATGGCGATGTTATGCCTCCATTCATCTTCCCAGAAGGCCTTAGACTCAGTACAGACAACATCAAGTACCTTGAGAAGGTAGTGGTACCTTGGGCCAAGAGGGTGACTTCTTAAAGACCCTATGTCTGGCAACAGGACGCTGCACCATGGGCCACCTAATTCCACTGACTGCAACGTCCTTGATTATTATGTGTGGGGCATAGTTGAGAGACCAAAAAAACTCCTTGTAACACCAAAGATGAACTGAAGGCAAGGATTGTGGTAGTATTCACCACTTTAAACAAGGAGACTGTTCAGAAGTGTTGCAGGAAATTCAGAAGTCATATGGAAGCTGTGGTTGAAGCCAATAGCAATTTTATTGAATAAATTTACTCTTTAGTATTTCAAGATATTTTTGTGTAATTTTGGTAAATATATCTGTTAAAATGAGATGTCAGTGTTATTTTAATTTTTTTTACATGATTTAGACGACAATTTATCCATCGCATCCTATATATTATACAGTTTGTCAATATGTTATTTTTAGTTCAATGTAAATGATCAGATACGGGTCTTGATGTGATGTTATTTTGTTAATGTTTGAGTCCAATTTTTCATGCTTTATTGGAAGTTGGTTTTTGTTTTTTAGTTTTTATATCAACTGCCAGCTATTCTGCAGTGAATTTTACATAAATTTTTTTTTCTATTTTTCTTGGAATGGGCTTAAAGCAAAAGATTCTTTTATTTTCCAATCAAGTATAGATTTGTCTTCGCATGCCAACAGGATGTGTATTACTAAGATACAGAATCCATACAAAAGTTTCATAAATCAGACTGGTAAACTGTTTTGTTTACTTGACTACACATTTTGCTTTCAGTAGCTGGCTTCCTCAGGTCAGAACAAAAGATATCTATGTATGTGCATGCTTCAATATTAAATTGTTAATATTTTTCAGCTAGGCTGGTGTAAGAAATGTCAGAATAAAAGAAGAAAATTTTGTGAGTTTTGTTCTGAAGTGATTATTTTAATTTGATGAAGATTGTTGATCTATTTATGTTTTATGTTATTATGGTTTGAACATAGACAATCCAACTCTGGTCTTAATAAGATGTTATCTTGTTCAAGTTCCAGTAAAATTCTATACTTGCTCTCAGCCCATTTTGACAGAAATAGAGAAAGAGTTACCTACAATTTACTACAGAAGATCTGTGAGAAAATATATAAAAAAAAAACAACAATATTTGACAAAGCCAGAAGAATTGAACTGGAACTTCAACAAAATAACAATGTTAGATCATCTACATCAAAGTATAAATGACAAATATATCTACCATATGTTTCCACATATAAGGCGACCTTTAGATAAGACAAGGTCAAAAAATATAGCAAATTTTCATGAATTTATCCTACACCTGTACTATAAGACAACTGCTTATTGATTATATACAGATGATTTTATTGGAAATGTTATTATATCCTTAGAAATTCAAAATAGACAATCTAACAAAACTGATTCTATATCATATCTTTCCAACACACGCCCTCTAAAGGAAAAAATTGTTTTGTTTACCGAGGTTAGCTTACAGACAAACATCACTCAGAATTTAAAGTGTTTTTGTTAGAAATATAAGACAATCCCCTGTATTTAAGGCTGGGTTTTGGGATTTAAAAGTCATCTTATACACAGAGATATATGGCACATATATATTTTCTTTTTGCATGTGTGTGAGGCTATGTGTATTGTCAACAAATATGTTGCAGATGGAGTTTGTAGATACTATTTGTTTATGAATTTGCTTTTACATTTCTTTGACCGTACTTTAATTAGATCTCATTTAAATACACAGAGACTTACCAAACGCTATCAATAATATACTCAATGACAAAAAAATATAATAGCCTCATGCACATGCAATAAAAGGCTAAAATAATGGAAGAATTTTTAATAAAAAAGAAAAAGCCAACACTCAATAACATCAACTATGATTATGGCCACAATGTGTTGACTGTGTTTGGAAAATAAAACATTCCTCTAATACTAGATACATTCAGTTAAAAGTAAAAATAAAATCATTCTTGATACTGGCTAAAAGTATAGATGAAAGAGCTTGGACATACAGAACAGTCGGACATTTTCTACATAATTTATGTCCAGAAAAGAAAAAAAAATTATAAGAACACAAGAAAAATTACATTAAAATACTTAACCGCAGTTCATTGTTAGCTTTTTTTTAATGAAACTTATGCAAGCATAGACGCATGAACAATCAGGCGAACCTTTTCATATTTACTGATGTTTGTAATTGCATAAGCTTCCTTGCACTTGAATGAAACTGAACAGATAGATACAAGTGCAGCCATGTGATCTTTTGTGGGCACAAGTTTTGTCTTTCCATAATTATGCCTTTCCATCTTACTTTCCTCTTTCACACAACACACCTCATTGCTTTCAAATGATTAGCTATCCAAGGACACATTGGAACAGTAAAAGATGCCTCCTAAAAGCTAAAGGAAGAAACAGGAAAATTCCTTTAAAATAAAAAAACACATTGCTGAACTGCTATATAATAAACAATTTTCCTGAATGTCATTGAATGCAGGACAATTGTCTGCCAGATAGAGAGAAGGCAACAGTGATTGGTTCTACAGAAGGATGATAAGAATATCATTAAGGGAACATGTGAGTATTGAGAGTGTTTTTAAGAAAAAAATAACAAAAAGAACATTTATACTTAGAATCAGAAAGAGGCAGTTGAAATTTCCAGGAAGCATGATGAGGAAAGAAGACTTGGAGAAGATAACACTTACAGCACATACATGTGAACAACAAAGTTTTGCAGAGAATGGAAACAAAAAGAAAATTTATACTTAACATCAGGTAGAGGCAGTTGAAATTTCTGGGGCACATAATGAGGAATGAGGGCTTGGAAAATCTGATACTCACAGGACAGATTGAGGGCAAGAAGGACAGCAGAAAGCAGTACATAACATATTTGATGAGCTTGAGCAAATGGATGGCAGAACAGAGTTTGGGAGAAATAACAAAAAGACAAAACTTATTAAGAGTTACAAGGGACAGGAAGATGTGGAGGGCCATGATCGTGAAGGGATATGGCACATAAAAGAAGAAGTAGTCCAACCTGGTAAACTGTCAAAAACATTTTCAAGATCCATTCCAAGAAAGAGAATGTGCACTTTTAAAAATTATAGACTTTCAAAATATCCCAACTGGAGCAGTAAGTAAAATCTTAAACTCTAAAATATTTATGTGACATTCACTGATAAGCAAGTACGCAGTGAATTTCAATCGAGTCTATTTCAAGCTGGAGTCTAAATAACAAAGAGAAAAAGTAAATGAAAAAGAGATCATTTGAATAGTTGAGGATGCTTTTATCATTCAGATATTGTGGACAGTAATCAGTTGGCAATGGCTGGGAAGGCTAGCCAACAACTGGGCGGGCCAAAGAATGAATAGCAGCCAGAGGTTATAAACTGTGAACATCTATTCTTGTCAGAGAAGCTGAGTAGAATTGATGACTTGTGTGATTGGTGGGTGGGGGTGAGAGAAGATTGAATCGGTGTTGCTGGCCTTTCACTGATGGATGCAAAGGGAAGACGGAATATCCAGTGACCAGAAATTACAGTACAACCTCAACACCCCCCCCCAGCGAAACAGGATGAATCTTCAGCAAGGGAAGAGGGAAGGATAAAAGTGTACACTTGCAATTTAAGTAAAAAGAAAAATAAATTCAAGGGAAATTTAAATATGGGATAAAATGAGTAGATGGAAGGAAAAAATAAGTCAAAGAAACGAAAGTAGGTGAGAGAGAGAGAGAGTAGGTGAGAGAGAGAAGGTGAGAGAGTAGAAGGGGGACAGAGAGAGAGAGAGAGGGGACACAGAGAGGGGACAGAGGGAGAGAGAGAGAGAGAAGGGGGGACAGAGAGAGAGAGAGAGAAGGGGGGACACAGAGAGAGAGAGAGAAGGGGACACAGAGGAGACAGAGAGAGAGAGAGAGAGTAGAAGGGGGACACAGAGAGAGAGAGAGTAGAAGGGGGACACAGAGAGAGAAGAGAAGGGGGACAGAGAGAGAGGGGGACACAGAGAGAGAAGGGGGGACACAGAGAGAGAGAGAGAAGGGGGACACAGAGAGAGAGAGAGAAGGGGGACACAGAGAGAGAATTAAGAAGGGGGACACAGAGAGAGAATTAAGAAGGGGGACACAGAGAGAGAGAATTAAGAAGGGGGACACAGAGAGAGAGAATTAAGAAGGGGGACACAGAGAGAGAGAATTAAGAAGGGGGGGACACAGAGAGAGAGAATTTAAGAAGGGGGACACAGAGAGAGAGAATTAGAAGGGGACACAGAGAGAGAGATTTAAGAAGGGGGACAGAGAGAGAGAATTAAGAAGGGGGACACAGAGAGAGAGAAGGGGGACACAGAGAGAGAAGGGGGGACACAGAGAGAGAATTTAAGAAGGGGGACAGGAGAGAGAGAGAGAATTAAGAAGGAGATAGAGAGAGAGAATTAAGAAGGAGATAGAGAGAGAGAATTAAGAAGGAGATAGAGAGAGAGAATTAAGAAGGAGATAGAGAGAGAGAGAGAGAGGAGAGAGAGAGAGAATTAAGAAGAGAGAGAGAGAGAGAATTAAGAAGGAGATAGAGAGAGAGAATTAAGAAGGAGATAGAGAGAGAGAATTAAGAAGGAGATAGAGAGAGAGAGAGAGAATTAAGAAGGAGATAGAGAGAATTAAGAAGGAGAGAAAGAGAGAGAATTAAGAAGGAGAGAGAAAAGAAGAGAGAAAAGAGAAGGAGAGAAAGAGAGAGAATTAAGAAGAAGGAGAGAAAGAGAGAGAGAATTAAGAAGGAGAAGAGAGAGAAAGAGAGAGAATTAAGAAGGAGAGAAAGAGAGAGAATTAAGAAGGAGAGAAAGAGAGAGAATTAAGAAGGAGAGAAAGAGAGAGAATTAAGAAGGAGAGAAAGAGAGAGAATTAAGAAGGAGAAAGAGAGAGAATTAAGAAGGAGAAAGAGAGAGAGAGAGAATAAGAAGGAGGAGAGAGAGAGAGAAAAGAGAGAGAAGAGAGAAGGAGAAGGAGAGAGAGAGAGAGAGAGAAGAAGGAGATAGAGAGAGAGAGAGAGAATTAAGAAGGAGATAGAGAGAGAGAGAGAGAAGGAGAGAGAGAGAGAGAGAATTAAGAAGGAGAGAGAGAGAGAGAGAGGAGATAGAGAAGAGAGAGGAGAGAGAGAGAGAGAGAGAATTAAGAAGGGAGATAGAGAGAGAGAGAGAATTAAGAAAGGAGAGAGAGAGAGAGAGAGAATTAAGAAGGAGAGAGAGAGAGAGAGAGAGAATTAAGAAGGAGATAGAGAGAGAGAGAGAGAATTAAGAAGGAGATAGAGAGAGAGAGAGAGAATTAAGAAGGAGATAGAGAGAGAGAGAGAATTAAGAAGAGAGAGAGAGAGAGAGAGAATTAAGAAGGAGATAGAGAGAGAGAATTAAGAAGGAGATAGAGAGAGAGAGAGAATTAAGAAGGAGATAGAGAGAGAGAGAATTAAGAAGGAGATAGAGAGAGAGAGAGAATTAAGAAGGAGATAGAGAGAGAGAGAGAGAGAATTAAGAAGGAGATAGAGAGAGAATACTATGCTTTGATCCTAGCCTGATGGCTAGGGAGTGAAGAAAATCCTAACTTGAGTAGCACTGGCTGCTCAATCAATGATTGAATGACATGCTGCTAGAGGGTTGTAATCCCTAGGACCAGCCATTTCACATTTATTTGTTGCATTCTGTCCAAACATAGAAACACAACTTTGTTGCCCCGAAGGCAGATAACACACTTTGATCCTAGCCTGATGGCCAGCGAGTGAAGAAAAGTTTAACTTGAGTAGCACTGGCAGCTTAGTCAATAAATACCAAATGTTTCCTTATATGTAAATGGCTAATATTACCTTTCAAGATTAGAACAAATGCTACACTTTGATCCTAGCCTGATGGCCAGGGTGTGAAGAAAACATAACTTGTTTGCTTAGTCAATAAATGCCAAATATTTCTTTATAAAGGAAACTGCTAATATTACCACTATCATAAATGACAGTGAAAGAGTTATGGCCAACATGACGACGAGAGAGAAAATTCAGCACTTGCTCCACGGTGTGTGCCATAAACACTTCCTGCTTAATTGTTAACCAACCTGTGGTAAAATTAACCAATAATTTGTAGATTAAGAAATATTAGAATCAATAAGAGCAAAGGATGATGTTAGAGGGAGATTTTTTTCCCTTTGGTTTAATCATTTTTACCACAAGTAAGGCAACAAAACCACTAAGACGCAAGGGGTCAGTGAGTGTGAAAGAATAGGAAAAAGAAAGACATGAAGGAGTGAGAACAATAAAAGAAGTGGAATCAAGATGATGATAGATAAGGATTGACATTGCATTTAAATTTTTAAAGATCAAACTTGACAGGAAAGCAAGAAGCCAAAAGAGTTCCACAAGCAAGAAATGTGAGAAAAGAAACTTAGCAAAGGGCTTATGGTTACATCTAGCCAATTCAACTGTAAAATGATGGAACTTCAATGCCTATCTAGTACTGAACATAAATTCATAAAGTCTAGGTACCATAGAGGAGAGTTCATCATTACAACTACCATGGAAATATTTATAGAAGAGTCACAGAAAAGCTACATTATGGCAGTGGGAAAGTGACCGAGGCTGAGATGTCAAGACTAATAACACTGCAGATTCTACTTTGGATTTTATCAAGAATTTCCAAATGTATAACAGGAGTACCAGACAAAATGTGGCAGTAATATTCAAAGCAAGGACAAATGGTAGACCTATAAATATGTAAGATAGATTCTGGCAAGAAAAATTGTCCAGCACAACATAGTGAACCAACTTTCTTAACTGCAGACTTAGAAATTGATTCACTATACTCTTTCCACTTTGTGCCAACAGAAATGTTAGTCCAAGAAGATACAATGAGTCAATTGAAAGAATACATACGGTAGAATATTGTGTTCTTTGATAGCACGCAGTACTTGGCTGGTCTTGATGCTGTGCAATCCAGGTACGGAGATGTTGAGGGTGAACTCAAAGTCATTGATATCAGTGGTTAGTTCACTGCCAGGAAATGTCAGAATAGATTTGTTCAGTGGAATTTTGTAACCAGTGTGGAAACAGGTAGTGTTCTTGTTGTTAAGTTGATTGCAGCTCCACTGATACCTGAAAAGAAAAAAAGAAAATGAGAGAAAAAAAAATGTTTTTAAAAACCAGGCAGATATTGTTAGATTGGTACGTTATTGATCGATTGGTTGGTTTGTTTTTTTACAGTTTATCAACCCTTTGTGAGTGATTTAAAACCCAGTGTTCCTAACCAGTCCTTAATCTAACTATTGACTGGGATGGTCAATACTTAACTTTTAGTGATTGAACAAGAATCAGTGTTTTGATCATAAGCAGGTTTGTTAATTAATTTGACCATATATCAACACATCAATTAATGTAGAATTTATGTCTCGTGGGACAAAAATTACAAAGAATTAACAGGAAAATCAATGTGAACCCTAAGTGGCACTCAAGCAAAAAGGTAGACATGAGCATGATTGGTGCATGAGCCAAAAAGCAGACATGGGTAAAATTGATGCACAAGAGCTAAACAGTAGACATACGGACAATGCGCACATAAGTCCAATTGACACCATAGCCAAAAGGTAGACATAGGTGTGATTGACACTAGAGCTGAGAGTAAGGTGAGATTGAAATGAGACTCAAATGTTAGATAAACCTCCAATTTACACTAGCCCCATTTTGGACTAGGGATTATCAGTTTTACCATTGATATACCCAAGAAATGACACACCGTTTTTTTTTGGGGGGGGGGGATTAATTAGAGTTGTCTTTCTCCTAAACTGGTTAATAATGAAACCTATGAAGCCCAGTTGGCCACATTATTTTCTACTGAGGGGAAGAAAGTGATTAATAAAAGGTGAATTTGAGCAGCCTTAGTAACAACTTGAACTCTGTTCGTTGGCTCTGTCTTGTGCTGGTAGCCATTCTGCAATGCCTCCCTTTTTTAATGTCGTCAAACAAATTTGATTAATATTGGTCCTTTAAGAAGTTTAATAATTTTACAAAGAGAAAGTATAGGAAAATAAGGAAAGAATATGTTGTGGCTGGGGGGAAACATTTAACAGGTAACAGATTGTTCTTTTAACAATTAAGTGTGAGAAGGCAGAGAGAGAGAGAGAGAAAGATGGGAAGAAATTAAAAAAAACTGAATAATGATGAGGGAGGCCACTGCATCAAAAACTACAGTGCATGGTATGTAACTTCCAGAACAAAATATGCCATGGGAACATATTTACAAGACATCACATCTCAGACAATAGCATTGCGAGTCTTACCAAAAGCAGACTGTTTTCCCATAGCTTTTATTGACATGAAACAAGTCACAAAGACCCAGTTCTAGACAAGTTGCAGAGAGGCTCATATCTGGATTTTCCAAGCTGTTCTGCTGCTAACAGAGAAACATAGATGTGACTAAATGACATCAGCAGACATATCTACATATGACTCAGAGCCTTTTTTATATCTGGACTGATATGCATTTGCCACAGAAAGCTGCCACAACAAAGTCATTAACACTTCTGTTGTTACAGATGTACTTAAATGTCTTTATGAAACTAATATTGCCTGCTATCATATATATATATATATATATATATATATATATATATACACACACACATTTTGAAGACAGTAAATGTTGAGTTCTAGAGCTTGTATCATAGACCAACTAATGCTTAGTGTTATTTCCAAACCAGCATATATAGATAATATCAGACAATAATTTTAACAGAAATATTTTCTTGATTTTGATTTCAGAGGTTAGTAAACATGTCTTCCCTCAAAAACTTACCTCAAATGGTCTTTGGTTAAGCAATCTGGATCCTCGGACTTGGATCCGTCCAGTCTGATTTCATCAGAGAAACGTGAGATAAAGCGCATCACTCCACCATCTATGACTCCATGAAGAGTGGATGGTATCACTTGAAGATGAATCTCAACTTTGGAATATACAATTGTACCATTCATTCGCACCTGAAACAAAATCAATGAAATCATTAAATATGAGATTCCTGCTGATTAGGAATTAGTAAAATTGCAAGTGAAGTTAACTTCAGATTTTAAATATATTTGGAATTTGGCTAATTTCAGAGTAGTTTCATCTTATTTATCTGCAAGTAAATATAAATAGGATATCAACATTAAGAATAGTCTTTACTGGTCATTAAGTGAATAATATGAAAAACTTTAATTAAAGATCATACTAAAAATCAAAATTTCAAACATCAAATTAAAACTTTAAATAAGAAAAAATAGTTTAAAGATTGAGTAAAGCTTACCTCTAATTGGATGCTGTAGTTACCATAGTGAAGAGTACGTCTCGGTAAAAAGAGGATTCTTTCATGGAATACGCTGTTATCTATCTTCTCTAACTTGATCAGATTTCCTGTTGTGGTGTTAAAAATTTTCCAAGTGTAATTAACATATCTTTTTGTACAATTCACGGAAACAACTGGTTCAATATGCACATCTTTTGAACGTTGGATCTAAAAAAAGCAAAAACAAATTCTTAGTTATTTTGAGCTCAGTCCATTTACAGTGATGTTGTTTTGACAACTTGGTAAGCTCATGGCACACTCCTTGAACCACTAACCAGCCCACAGCAGACCAGTCTTGAATCATTGACTGACCCACAGCAGACCAGTCTCGAACCACTGACTGACCCACAGCAGACCAGTCTCGAACCACTGACTGACCCACAGCAGACCAGTCTCGAACCACTGACTGACCCACAGCAGACCAGTCTCGAACCACTGACTGACCCACAGCAGACCAGTCTCGAACCACTGACTGACCCACAGCAGACCAGTCTCGAACCACTGACTGACCAATAGCAGACCTGTCTCACACCACTGAGCAGCCCATGGCAGACTTGTCTTCAGAACCTGACT
The DNA here is from genome assembly GCA_903632075.3 of Acanthosepion pharaonis. Classification (NCBI taxonomy): domain Eukaryota; kingdom Metazoa; phylum Mollusca; class Cephalopoda; order Sepiida; family Sepiidae; genus Acanthosepion; species Acanthosepion pharaonis. Next base: position 262,191 of record CAHIKZ030000115.1, read on the forward strand.
TTTTCACATCAGACCTTTCTTGAACAGCTACCCATTTACTGCAAAGATGCCTTGACCAGACTACTTACTGAGAGGCCTTATCAATTCACTCCCCAAGCAAGGTGACAATGCCACTAAGGCACAAGGTGCTACTGGGAGTGAAAGAGAATGATGTAGACATTAGAAAGAACTGAAAATTCAGTTCTAAACAAGGAACAAGGGATAAACCTCTACTCCTGTCCAAAAGACCAAGGAGGAGTGTGAACCAGACGATAGGTCAACCTATCTACTTCTTGGCCAAATTCATTTTCATGAAATAAATTCAGCAGAAGAAATAATGGAAGCTTAACACTTTCACTGCTGCATTGTTACAGCATTGCTGCCTGGCTGTGCATTACAGATGAAGCTAAACAACATCCCCAAAACACAATAAAAAAATAAATGCCATAAAACACATCATATCGCATGCCACTATATGCCTACATTGGTTTAGAAAAGCACAAAATACAAGTTAGTTTATAACCGAAATGCTAGCATCCAACATTTCACAGTATCTTGAAAACAGGGATATGTTGACAGTGGACAATGTAAATTTCATAAAGATATACATGTCTGTATTTAAATCTTGAAAACATGTCAACAGAAGGTAATGTAAGTTTCATAAAAAAGTATACCTATGACTACAGCAGTTGAAGTGTTAAGCAATTTTTTTAAAAGTACAAACTTTTTAATCCACCAAGTGGGCACAACTTCCTATTTCTGAACTTTACCATTTATGCAACAAGCTATCACTCTTATCTTGGTTCAACTTTCTCATGTTGGCATTGGAAAGGTTGATATTGCCCTGTCAACAAAGCCTGGTCATACTGGTAAATTGGTACTACTAATTTTAAACATTTGCTGACGAAAATCAATTAAATAATATTAGTAATTATATTTAAAATGCTATTATTTTGCAATGGTTTGTACTATAGTGTCAAGCTGATTTCTACAATATCAATCTTTGTCAGACACTGAACACATTAAGGTTTTGGTTGATCTTTTTTCTTAACTGACCTTGTCTCTGAACATTTCAATAAAATTGCATTGTATGAATTGTGTTACTTACAATTTGGTTCTTGGAGCCAAGGATGTTGACCTCTGGTGCCAAGCAGGTGTCGTTCAAAATGAACAAACGTTTTGTAATTGAGCTGTTGCTAATTTCATTAGAGACGGTTAATTTAACAAGGTACTCATCAGATCTGCAAATATTGATTAGACAAGAAATTAATTAAGCATTTAATTAAGTAGAAAAAAGATGCTTGTCAAAAAACATTGCATGACATATTGAAAAGGACAAGTAAAAAGAAAAAACTGATAACAATTGACCATATGAGGATGTAAGTCAAAAGAAAAGATCCATACCAAATCAAAGTCCAGGCTCAAATAAAAAGAGAAAGGATCCTAAAAAATAATACCTCCTATTTCATTACATCGATGACATCAAAGACTGAACTTGGCAATTAAACCATTTATGTAATATTTTTTTTATACCTAGTTACAAATAGCAGTCTGGTAAAATGGTATCTGACATGAAAATACAAACAAATCAGAGATATTTCATTGAATTTGTTCATATGAGATTTTGAAGATGGTGAAATGTACCCATTGACATTTGATACTTGCTGAATGTGGATGTGGGCAAGGTTAGACAATGAGTAAGGAATTTCAGCAAGAACAATCCATTTTTATGTGGCCACGTTAAGGCTAGTGTTCCTTGTAGATAAAAATACATAGTCAATGTGAAGCACCAGATGAAAAATAGATTTTTGTAATTGAAATCTTCTCTGCAATGATGTTATTGTTATCTGCAGTATCTTTTATAGTTTCCATGTAAATTAAAATAAATAGGAGGCATTACTTTCAAGTGTGTCTTTGTATGTGTGCACGATGTTGATGGACTTGCCCATTGAGGCGAATGAAGAAAACAGTAACCAGCGAGTAAATTCAAGCTCTCCCAGCTGGTATTTCAAACTTGAGTCGTTCCTTCCCGAGTTCTGTCTTCAAATCACACTAACTGCCCGTTCTAGCCGTCAACCGTGAACGTCCCTCGAAGAACTCGCCGACTTGGAAAAAAGTAGTTGTTTTTATAGTTGTTCATGTACCCATAATCCCTTGCGCCTTCCTGTGATCCCATAATTCATTGCGTCCATGTCCCATAATGCATTGTGTCCATGTCCCATAATGCATTGCATCGTTATTGGATAAAAATGCGATGCCAGTCACCCCTCATTCTTTTACGTTATCTGGCCGAGGATGGATTACGTCAGAGCGGTAAGTGCTTTTTTTCTCTCCCTCATTTCAACTGCAGTAGCTTTACATGCTAAGCAAATACGGGCTCTTTTTTGGCGGGGACAAGGCAAGTCGTGACCAGTTGTGCTCGTCCCAGGTTCTGTCTCATGTCCGCCACACCCATCTTCTTTGAAGTATGAGAGTCCAACAGTTCAACACTTAAAACTGAACAGTCGGACTACCCACACACATGATTCAATTACAGTGGTGAAAACTTGTATAGAACTAACAACACTTCCCGGAAGAATTAAATACAGTGAACTGGCACACAATGTACTACAAGTTTTCAATTCAGAGTCGTCATCCTCCTAGACTCATTGTGAACCAAGACTATAGGACTCAGTATGTCCTGCTATTCATCCCTAAGTGCAGGGAGAAGAGATGGATTTATACCTTTCACAAGGGTATTTGCACATAAGTGAATGATACAAATTCAAGTGGAATTTGAACTCAAGTGCTCTAATTATATATATATATATATATATATATATATGGAACCAACACTGCATGGTGACTATCAGTTTTATACTTCAATGTGATCTCCAGATCAAGTTTCCATACAGTGTTGATTCCTATGTCAACAATGTTCATATATTTAAATGGTCTATCACTGATTTTGAGAAATCCTCTTCTCTAAATATAACACATTTTATACAATATATAGTATATTGCTATAAATATTGCAAATTTTAATGTGTGTGTATGTATATACATATTTAAAAAAAATTAGAAGATTAGCTGATCATGCTACCTTGGTTTCAACTTTGGAGTATCTTCAGGCGATCTGGGTTAAATAATTTCCTAACACTTCATTATTTAAAAATAAACAAACACAATGCAAAGCATAATAGGATAGGAGAAAAGCAAGGATATTGAAATTGTATCCCTTTATATGAAATGTACATCCTTCCATCCTGGTTCAAACAAACTCAAGAGGAACTTTTTTTGTGTGTATAAGCACCATGTCATTATTTCTGATCTCTCATTCAGAAGGTTTCTCTAGTCTGGAAATGTTATTATTGTTAACTTTTTTTCTTGGCAAAGATTGTAGATATTACTGTGATTGTAGTAAGGTTTGGCTGTTTTTATTATTTCCCAGTTTACAATCAGATCTCTGTTGTTTTTTTCTTTTAATTTCCACACATGGCTGACTAGTCTGGTAGAATTCTAAAGTCTTTCTAGCTTAAATGATGACTTGTGATTATACCACCTTGTTTTGAATCTGCCTTCAGTACATCCTATGTAAATTTTGGTCTTTTACTTCTGCTTTATAAATTACTCCTTCAGTTTTGCAAACTCCATCTAGTGGACATCTACTTTTATTTCTATAGTTATGTGTTTCACTGTTAATGATGATACCTTGTTCTGCATTAGTTTTTCATTTTTTGAATTTAAAAGCTCTGCATGCTAATTTTTTTAATTTTATTTATACGTGTATTGAGCACATTTTAATACTACTGTTTCTTGGTCTAATTCAACTCTGACCAATAATGTTTTTAATAATATATGAGAGAGAGAGGGGGTAGTAGGCAATAATGGAAATTTGATAAAGTGATATAAGTTCAACTTGAAAAAAAGGGGAAAAAAGAGAGAAAAAGGAAAAAGAAGTAATATGAATTTGTGGGTTGTTTAATGGATAATGGCTCAGAATGAGAAATTGGAGTGCTGAGTTTGAATTCCAGTCAAGTTCATTACTTTCACTTACCAGCAACAAACCCCGACGCTATTGTCCAAGAGCACTTGGGACATTAATCACTGAACAGTTTGTACTCAGAAGAAATGTCAGAACACTAGTCTTCATAGCAGCATGCCTAGAAAAAAGCCACTGCTTATGAACCAAGCACAAACAAGCTCAGCTCAACTATGCTAAAGATCATATTAATAAGCTAGAAATGTTCTGGCAAAAGGTTTTATGGTTGGATGAGAATAAACTAGAGATTTTTGTGAGGAACAATAGGCAGTACATCTGAAGATTTTGGTGCCAACAGTTAAACATGGCAGTAGCAGTATTATGATTTGGGGGTGCTTTGCTGGAGCCAGAAAAGGCAAAATTGTACACATTAACTGCACAATGGACTCTAAAAGTGTTATGGTCCAGGTTAGGACCAAGGAAGAACAACACGAACACAAGAGTAGAAATAACAAAGGTATATTACATGAAATAATAATACAAGATGTGGAAGGTCTTAGTATGACTGTCAGTCTGGTTTGGAGTGAACTACTATCAGCTTGACTCGATTTGATATTTACTTACCCCCCCCCCCCCCAACGAGGGAAAGATGTGGCACAAAGCCGAGTTTTAAGTTGGTTTTCCGAGCCCATAGGCTCAGCCAAAAAATGCTCGTAGAAACTGTAAAAACAGAATCAGGTTGATCAACCTCCCCGAACGAGACTGCCCTTCGGCGGAGCCTCGTCCAGGTTCCTCTTTGCTCAGAGACAGAGAGTTCGACCGTCAAGCCGAGAAGCTCAGCTTGATTCGTCCCTCTCTTGAGAGGCATAGTATAGTGTTAGGAAGAGTTCATTCTGTAGTTATAGGTGAGGACCAATGACAAAAAGATGCCAAGCAATTTTGAAAGTTCAGTTTAGGTCAAGTTTGGATATTCCAACAGGACAATGATCTGAAGTATAAAAGCAAATCAGCAAAAGAAAGCGTTCAAAAAAAGAAATTTTATGTCTTAGAATGGTCTGAAAATCCTGATCTAAATTCAATTGAAAATCTGGTCCAAATTAAAGAAGTCAGTACATGCAAGAAACCAGGTAACATTGAGTAATTGTGGGAGTTTTAACAAGAGTAGTCGTTAAAAATTGATGCTCACTACAGCCATAAACTTCTTAAAAATTATAGAAAAAAAGTGATCGATGTGACCTCAAAAGGAGGAGTCACCAAATATTAAATGTAACGTTCACTTACATTTGGACATTTTCAATTAATGTCTTTATTTTATAGTTTAATTAAGGTTTGCTGATTATCTGGGAAAAAAAGAATATTTTTTAATGTTACCTTCAGGGTTGACTTACTTTTGTACCTCACTGTATATAACAACATAATAATGTTATAATAACAAAGATAGGAATTAGATTATTCTAACAGATATCAATTTTGAGAACTACATTCAAGTATTTGAAAATACATGCGTTTGTTTATACAGACTAAAATGCAAGGTCTGTTGAGCAATCTATTTTTATAGAGAAATTCACAAATCAGACATTTTAAATGCGCAAACACTGGCAGATTGCATTGGTTAAGTTCGTGCATGTGGAATTTTGTTAAAATCTTATTGACTGTACAGATGAGAGATGAGTGAAATGGATGAGGCTAGGGTTGTTCAACAGCAGCCTGAAAGCCAAGGCTTCATGAAAGCCAAGCTTTCATGAAACAAAAGGAAAGAAAAGCCAAAAATAACATTAAAAAAAAACAAACTCATATCCAATATCCAGTCAAAGAAACCTATTCAAACAAGAAATTCACAGTCTTGTGCGTATATTTATAAATACGTGTATATTTCATAGGCTTCTGTGATCCATTATTGATCGGTGATATCAATAATAGCAAATTGAGAGGGAAATTAATCGAAAGTATAGGGAAATGTAATTGAATAAGTTTATGCATGTCTGCAAGGCAGGAAATATATATGGTGCATCAGTCAGATGTAGGAATTGATGTTAAAAACATCTGCACTTTTATAGTAATACATGTGTACACATGCATGCACACAAATGATATTTTATAAACTTAAATGTACACACCTGAGTTGACAATATATTTTGTGTGTGCACACACACCCACTACTGTTTGTACTAAGCAGTTTTTAAATAAAAATAATTACTAAGAACACTGGATTATAAATCTTACTGTTCTTTCTTATTATATATATATATATATATATATTGCTTCATTAAAAATAACTTACAAAGACTTCTAAGTTTTTAATGTTTTTATCTGCAAAGAAGAGATTTCTTTTTTTAAAGTTCTTTTCTATGTGCTGTATCACTTCAGGATGTTGGCAATAATGGGTCTCCAGAACTTCTTGTCCTTTGTAGCTCTTATTAAATTTTGTCTTTTGGTTATCTCTCCTAAACCCCACACCACCATCACTTAAGCTTACCAGGTAAGTTATACATTGTTTTTCTTTGTCACTCTTGCCTTCAATCTATCATGTGAGTATCAAATGTTCTCTATCAAAGCTCATAGTTTCATGTTCGCTTAAATATGTCTAATTGGAGATATGGTCTGAGAAATATAGTGTCAGCCATCTTGACAAGTGAATAATGGTATGACTTGTGCAATTTGGTTTCAACAGGAACACAGTTCATATGGGGAATCTAAATTTATAAATAACATTGGTCATGTATTGTTTGTATTTTGCTGGAGAGTTTTTGTTACTGCAGATGAGAATATTATTTATATATATATATATATATATATATATATATATATATATACACACACAAAATGGATGCAGCATAAACATTTACCCCAATATTTAAGCATAAACTGAAACGTACCTACTTGTAAAAATATTTTAAAATTTTGCATATGGCTTCCTTTTATTTTATTGTTTACAGTTTAATTAAAAATGGTGGTTTAAACAAAATGCCATGAAATTGTGGTATTGAAAATGGCTGGTATGAAAATTTGTGAAGTCATAAAACAGTTGAATGTTTATAGAAAAACTGTTTTTAATGAGTGGAAAAAATTTCAAGTAGAACAAACAACCTCAACAAATTCAATTGCAGGAAGAAACCATTCAGTTTATAGCAGGCGGGTCGTTGAAGCTGTCAAGAAGAGTGTGAATAGAAATTCCCAAAAGGAGTACAGGGAAGAGAAATTCCCAAAAGGAGTACAGGGAAGAGAAATTCCCAAAAGGAGTACAAGGGAAGAGAAATTCAAAGTATAAGGAAACAACAAAAGAGCCATCAGTCATTAAGGAGGATTATGAAAGAGAATTTAGAGCTAAAATTGTTGAGTATCCGCAAGCAAGTTGAATGGACTCACCAGAGAGTTAAAAGAAAGTAACTACAACTCATGGCCAGATTGACAAGCAATATCCTTGCTTGTACTAACATATAAATTAAATGTTTTGTAGTAGTGAACTCAATTGTCCAGTCTCTTTATTGCTACTATGTCAACAGTGGCATTGCACAAACTCCTCACTCTAGCAACAACAAAAAAAAATTTCATGAAAATGGAACTGATTTCACAACAACAATTCCAACAAGAACAGCTGCAACAACATCTACAACAACAACAGCTGAAACAGAAAACACTGGCACAACAAATAGTTACTGGAATTACTGCTCAAGAAAAAAAAAAATGTCCAGATTTCTTTACAGCAGATATTGTGGCAAATACAGTGAGTGATTTTAGTTCTGACCTGGAAAAAAGAATTACATTTCCAGTACTTTGAAAATAATTTTGAAAAAGAATGCATTGACTGGCCAGATGAGAGAATAACATTTTATCCCATATTCTGGAATAGTAAATAGAGACTGTGAGAGTTGTAAGTTAAGAGATCTAAAAGAAAACCAATTTAAATGTTTAATTATTGTGTTAGGTCTGAAATCACCCAGAGAGATAACAAGAAAAATGTTATCAAAACTTGAACAAGACCCAGGAATAAATCTGCAATCGATGTCTGAAGAATGCTAGAGATTATTAAATTTAAAACAGGACACAGCATGGATTGAAGAGCAAGGAACTGAAATGGAAGTTCAGAGAATACAAACTTCATCTCTATCTATAAAAGGCAGGAGTGTGTGTGTGTGTGTGTGTGTGTGTGTGTAACGAATGCAGGGCCACAATTTTCAACAGATTTGCACCAAAATTTACATGCACAAAGTTAGCGGGAAGGCCAAGACTGATTTTGCATTTCACAACTCCCATCAGTAGCGAAAATAATCAATTTTTTCAGGCTTCTACAGCAGTTTTCATGCAGTTGCGGCCAGAGTGAGAGCCAATAGCTGGCTGCCACGAATAGGCAGGAAGATTCTATTGGCCAGCGTGAGAGCCAACAGCTGACTGACACGAATAGGCAGGAAGATTCTATTGGCCAGCGTGAGAGCCAACAGCTGACTGACACGAATGTTAACTAGCATGTAAAAAAATTGATAGCTGTATTCGTCACAAGTGGGAAAAATTTAAATCTGCATGGCACGTTACTCCAATTGGCTCATTTGCTTGCTTAAACTCAACGTTGATTCTGATTTTGCAGAACTGGGTCGGGTGGGAAAAGTATTTGTTGTTAACATTCTTTTTTCATTCGGTTTTTCCAGTTACGAGTTCTTTTTTAATGCTGATCGTTTTGTGTTGATTTTGTTTAGTTCTTTTTTTCGTAACAGATTTAATGTTTAGTATAGAGCTTAGAAAAAATTTGCAGTGTGAGATAGGCAAGAAGTAAGGCATGTAGCAACATCAGCACGGCAAAGGGCACTCCTTTAAAGGCAAGAAAGGGCAAAAATATTTTAAGTGATAACGATTGCTGTATGAGTCATACGATTTTTGAATCAAGCACGGGCAACGCCGGGTCATGCTGCTAGTCTTATAATAAAACAAATACTCCCACCAACAAGAACACACTGAAGCCTTTTGCTACAAATGTAGAGATAGACATTATAAAATAAATTGCCCTTTTAAAAAACAAAAATGTTTTCATTTCAGGAAATTTAAACAGAAAAATAAAAATGGAACAGAAACGGAATCGGTAAAATTGATATTAATTACTGGAGAAAAGAAAAATATACCAAACAGGAAATTTTTGCAAGTTTATATGAACCAAAAACCTATTTATGAGACCTGGAGGATGATAGGTTCACCTAAAATGGAAAAAAATTATTGCGAAGCACATGATGCTTCACGGTGCAAAATTGAAAATAAGAAGTATAATTGTGAAATCTTGTTTCTGAAAAAAAACCACTAAAGTTTATGCCCATGTTGTTCAAGGAAAGTCATTAAATTTATTAGGACAGGGGTCACTGGTTACAAATATTTGATTTATGGGATGAATCTATTAATTCTATTTGTGAGTCAGTGAAACTTCTTGCTAAACATGCTGGGTATTATAAAAATAAAATGAAGCATGATGACAAAAAATTATTTTCAGGAGAAATTTGTATGTGCAGCAAGACAAAAGCTTCATTAAATGTGAAGGAAAAAGACACAGTATCACTTCTTATGAACAATACAAAAATAAAATTAAGGAAAACCTATTTAAAAGTGATATTAGAGGCTGAACATAAACTCTCTGCTTTACATAAATAGGAAAAAAGGACAGAAAAAAAGAAGCAGGAAAATTTGCTAATCTGATGACAGATATAAAAAAAAAAAAAAAAAAGATGACGATTTGAAATTGTCTGTCTTGAAGATTAAGCAGCAATATGACAATTTACAAAAGATGGCTCAGAGAAAAATATGACCAGAAACTAAAAAAATTGGAGTGAGAAATACATTGAGTGAAACAAGTTGAGCAAAAGAATCTCCAGCATCAAAAGATCTTGAAAAGAAAAAAAATGAGGAAATTGCTAAAGCTCAACAAAAAACTTTATAGAACATCTTCAACAGGGATTTTTATGGCTGCATTAGACATTTTTGATAAAAAAAACAAACATATCAGCTTAATTTAGAAATTGAAAAGATTTTAGAACAATATCTTGGTGAACTTCAGCAGGAATCAGGAAAGAAAGCAGAGATTACTTTCAAGAAGTGATGCTTGCAGAAAAAAAAGGGAATTGGAAATGAAAAAAAAATCAAAAAAAAAATCAACCCAGTCAAATTTTAAACAAGTTGTTTGGAGCTCTCAGAAAAAATGGAATCGGCTGATAAAAAACTTAAGACTAAAAAGCTTGAAATTTCCAAAGAAGTTGAAGAAGAAAGCAACTTGAAAGCCAAAGTTGACAAATTGAAAGAAATTCAAGAGCTTCAGCAAATCGAATTGAGACAGTCTTGGTATACAATGCAAAATGCCATTTTGAATTTCTTCAGTACATTTAATCCTGCAAAGACTCAATCCCATCTTTCAAGATATTTTGAAGAAAATCAAAAAATGAGGACATGGAAGAAAAGAAATGGTAACAGACTTGGGATAGTATAAACAAACCCCTAACCCAAACAGTCATTGGACCTACTGTATGATACCATTTTTGTTATATGAGCCCCACCATGTGTTCAGGTATATAATTTATATGTTTATATTTTAGTTTGTCTATGCAGGATTCGGATCATGATGTATATTTGTATACATATCTGCCATACAAATACAGCTTGACAAGTCAAATACATGTGAAGTTTGCTTAATGAAAATCAAACACAAAAATAAAAATACCAGACTTTCTTTTTCTCCATATTTCATTCTTGAAGCTTTAATAAAAGTGAATTGTTAGATTTATAAATGTTTCCTATTTGTTCTTTATCTGATTTTATATATATATATATATATATAAGGGAATGTACAAAATACCTTACATTCATTGCACAACTTTAAATGCTGAAATTAAATATGCCAGATAAGGAAGATTTAATTCTTTTATTTAGTTTTTCCAGCATCCTTATGCTTTTCTGGTAGGAGTAAGACTCCATTTCCACTGTTAAATAAGGTGAGATTGATAATAGGAGAGAGATGTTTATTATACAGGGCCTCTCTAATAGTGAGATGTTTCCAGCAATGTGATTTATATAGAATTTTATTGTGTGTGTGTGTGTGTGTGTGTGTGTATATATATATATATATATATATATATATATATATATATATACACACACAAGCAATGATACCCAGCATTTCATGGGTCATGTTTCCTTTATCCTGCAATCACTGATTTTTGCAAACAATAAAATGCCATAAATGAAAATTCCTGTAATTAAAGCAATTCACTAGGTTTAAATATTTTCATTTATTTTGTACCATGTAATTATGGTGGTACAGCGGTTAGCTAAGAATCAAATAATGGCTTTTATGGCAACATACCTAAAACAGTTAGGTAGACAATAAAAGAGGAGTGATTTAACTTTTAGGAGTCAAAAGTCTTTGGAATTTTCCTTTCAGAAGACAGGATTGATGAAAAGCAAATTTAGTGAACAATAAAAGAGGTTACATCACCAAAAATATTATATGACAAAAGTTAACAAATTTCTCATGTTCTCTAAAACTTACTTGTTGTAGGTGTGATAGACGATGCAATCTGTCTGTATAGGAGAGCCGTCACCGAAATCCCACTCATACACAAGATCAGAACCTGAATAGGTATAGGCTTCAAATATGATTGGTTGATTCAGTAATCTTGAGGAACGAATCAAAATCTGAAGGGAGCGTATCTTGGAGAAGACATGTACTTCAAGAGGTGCTGAAGTGGCTTTACTGAATGGGTTTACGGCTTCCACAGTGATCAGGTACCTAAAAAGAGAGAGAGAGAAAGGAAAATAAGTTTTAAAAATATATTTTAAAAAAATATCATACCAAAGAAATAATTCCAAATAATATATATTTCTTGTGATTTGGAATAGCAAAAAAATTATCTGAAAAGGAAACAGAATCAAAAAAAAAAAAAAAAAAATTCAACATCCTCTACCAAGTGTTCCAAAAATAGGACACAAGATAAACCTTCCCAAAAGAAAACCTACAATCTGGAACTAGAATGAAAGCAATGTTGGTACATACTCTGAATCCATCATAAAAAAAAATAGAATGTGGAATTAATAAATACTAAACAATTTGGTATATGGAACAGTTACAACAAATTTAGTATACGAGATAAGGAAATTGAACATAAAATAGGCTCTGCTTGGAGTAGCTTTGCTCAACACTGCAAGTTGCTACAAAACCAAAACCTTAATCTAAAAAGGTGTCATGTTCTGAAATAGCCTGGTCAATCGAGATTTTAATATGGATGCCATAAATAAGCAAATGAGAGCTTTAGTAAATGGATAGTGGAGTAAAGTTTAAGAGAGATAAAAAAAAAAAAATTTTTTAAAATGACAAAATTTATTAAGAGCTACAAATTACAGGAAACTAGAGAGCCATGATTGCAAACATTCTGAAGGGATATGGTACATAGAAGAACTTAAAATTCGTATCATTTAGTTCTAACTACAGGTTGCAAAGAGTTAGGATTTATTTATTTGCAAAAAAAGAAAGAAATCACTTACTTGCCAACAGACTTGTAAACAGTGTCAATGTAGAAATCTGTATGCATCTTCTCTGAATCATCAAAACCGAAATCCCAGCAGAGGTACTTGAACGTGTGAGGAATATCAGGCAAAATCTGAGCAATGAACCTTACAGATTCTCGGACGGCAATTTTATGCAAATTACCAGAATCCTTCAATGTTACACCTGTGAGACATGGAAACAAAGTTTTAAGAAATACAAAATACAGACAATTTCATTACATAATGTATTTCTCAATATTTTTAAAATTAATTTTTTGAAAATAATTAACATACTGTTAAAGTTTGATTAAACAGTTGAAAAAAATAAAGACAATGTATGATTAATTTTTGATGAGTAGTTTTTCATCTTATTTTTGTTGCATGAGTATTAGCAGATCTCATTACTAAACATTTAATGCCAAACAGTCTATTTATAGAATTGTGGACATGTATGGAAAATAAGTAGAAACAGTTAATATGAGATATTTCAGAAACTGTTTAAAAAAGGCTTTTATTGTAAACATTTCATATAAGGGTTTCATTACAAGCCTTTGATATGAGAGTTTTCATTACAAACCTTTCTACAAGTGCTTCATTATAAACTGTTAATATGGGATATATTTCAGGAACCTTTCAGACAAGGTTTTCATCGTAAACCTTTCAGACAAGGTTTTCATCGTAAACCTTTCAGACAAGGTTTTCATCGTAAACCTTTCAGACAAGGTTTTCATCGTAAACCTTTCAGACAAGGTTTTCATCGTAAACCTTTCAGACAAGGTTTTCATCGTAAACCTTTCAGACAAGGTTTTCATCGTAAACCTTTCAGACAAGGTTTTCATCGTAAACCTTTCAGACAAGGTTTTCATTGTAAACCTTTCAAACAAATATTTTGTTAATACCTTTAGTAAATTTTTTATAATCTCTTAATCAGATTTTTTTATAAACCCATAATTAATACCTGATTTTAAAGTAAGCATTAATGAATTTGTCAGAATCTCTTGGAAGTAACACTGTGATAATCATTAACTTTTTAAAGATATTAATATGTAATTGTTATCATCAGAACTTATATATTTGTCAGAACATGTGAGAGAATTTAATTGGACAAAATAAACAATATTATGCTATTCCCAGTATACTTGTCTTACAGTTGCATACGTCTTCTCTTTTTGAGAAGTCTTAGCCACTGTACCAATTAAGCAAAATGTTGTATAGCCCCCTCGTTCTGGGGGATCTCTTAGTTGATGCTCTTGAGGAGATCATAATAAAGTTGTCTTCCTCTTTCTTCTCTCAGTCTGCTAGTTGGTTTTAAGGTAAAATGAGAGCTTCAACAAAAGGGATTTTTAAACGTATCTATTTTATTAAACACGTCGATGTGTACTTTTCTAACTCATCAGTGAGGTCGCTCTATCACCCTCACTGGGGGAGCAAGTTCCCTGAGACATGAAATAACCACATCTACTGTGTATGACTTCTAAATCTCCCAAAAATCACTATCTCACTAACATTCCCATGTTCGTCTCAGTCAAAATCGACATCCCTATTTAGTCTACCATTTGACCTCAAAGGTCAGCCTCAGAAGGTCTGAGCCAAAATACACTGCCACTAAAAAATAAGTCTCAAACTATTATTTAACATTACAAACAAGGAGCTGAATATAGATAGCTTAAATCTGTTCCCAAGTAGTGTCAACAGAAAAAAAAAAAAAAAAAAAAAAAGCCCTTATAAAAATGCCTCTAATTAAAAAAAAAATACAGTATATCATGACAAATGTCTTCATAAACTTAGTCTTTAACTACAAAGGCAACAATCTAGAAAGGACTAAACATCAATTGTAAGAAGATAGAATCTATGGTTGTTATCAAAAGGAACAGCCCAACATGTGAATTACAAATTGGAGATGCTAAAATCAAGCAAGTAGAAAAAATTTAAATATCTAGAAAGTGTTTTAATGGAGGATGAAAAGTGTAACACTGAAATCTGAATGTGCATTGAGACAGTGAAAGATGCCTTCCAAAAGCTAAACAAAGTATTAAGAAAGATAAACATCTAGTTAGAAACAAAGAAAATAGTACTGAACTGTTATGTAATATCATTTCTCCTATATGGCAGTGAATGCTGGACAATCTTCTCAGAGATGAAGAAGAAAATTGAAGCAACAGAAGTGTGGTTCTACAGAAGGATGATGAGAATACTATGGACAGAACATCTGAGCAACAACAAAGTTTGTTTTTTCTTTTTAAAGAAAATGGAAACAAAAAGAACATTTATACCCAACAACAGAAAGAGGGCACCTTGGCGTGGTGTAATGTTTAAAACTGCTAAAACTCTTACAACTGAATAGTGAGTTCAATCCTCACTGGGTGCTTAGAAAATCATTTTGGGGACCTCGGCATGGTGTAATGGTTAGCAAGCTTGTCTGGCTAGAACAATTACGACCGAGTAGAGTTCGATCCTCACTGGGTACTCCACACTTTCAGCCTTGTGCCACATCTAAGTAGCACTTAGAAAATCACTACCTAACAACAGAAAGAGAGAGTTGAAATTTCTAGGGATATATGAGAAAAGAGGGCTTGGAAAATTTGATACTCACAGGACAGATTGAAAGCAACAGAAACAGGAGAAAGCATCACATAATGAACTTGTGTAATTGGTTGGCAGAATAGATTAGGAGAGATAGTATATATTTAGACAAAATTTACTAAGAGTTACAAAGGACACAAAATTGTGGAAAGCCATGATAATTAATGTCCTGAAGAGATATAGCACATAGAAGGATTACAAAGGTAATTTATTTTCTTATGAAATTATATATTTCTAATTTCTACTCAATGAATCAATAATAAATCAATAACAGTTCAATTGACTTATCTAATTGACTGACTCAAGAATTTAGTTGAATCTGGTCAAGACCCAAAATAAACAAAGTTAATGCTACTTCTAACATGAAACATTTATCTACCATTCTGCATTATTGATAATGGTTGCTATGAGTGCATTGTGTATTGGTTAACAATCAAAAGCAAACACTTAACACAACGTTGAAAATCTGACTTGCAGTTACATAAAAAAAAAAAAAGACAAGAGACTAACTACTCAAAAAAACAATACCCTGTCTGGTGGTAAAAGCTGCTGGTGGTGCCAGAGGTGGTAGTACCACCTTAACCACTAAAATTGTGTTACCTCCCTTGGTTGGCGACTGATGAGAGCAGGGTATCATGCATGCTTTTACATATTGTATGTAGAAAAATATCTAAGGAGTTTGTGTAAATGAAAGGCAGAAAAAGGATGGCAAGGACAGTAAGGGGACAAACATTGCTTAGTTATACAAAAGATAGCAAATTGTGAAGAGCCATTATATCCTGTAGTGATGCAGTGTATAAAAGGAGATATGTGCATGTGTGTATTAATAATTATGATGATAACATCTAGTATAATCTTTTCAAATATGATGTTGTAAAATTGTGTACTCAAGGCTTACCCATATTTGCCAAGCTATGAGAGAATTTTCTTTTTCATAAAAAACAAAAAATGTACACAAATATTTAAATGCATTCAATTCATTGGTACTATAAATAGGAAGCTGATCACTAACATTTTGAAGCTGTAGGCCTGATTTTTTTTTTTTAAGTATTGAATAACAAGATTGGTGCTTATCTGTATTGTAAGCTCTCTGATTCCAGAGGTCAAAACAGCTGGTGTATGTAACAAGTTGGAATGTTCTATTCTGCCACTTAGGCAATCCTATATATTCTTACTCTGTCCTGGACATTGAATTCTACCTGGATTCTATCCTCTTGAAATTTTATATATATATATATATATATATATATATATATATATATATATATATATATATATATATATATATATATGTGTGTGTGCATGTGTAATGTCATCCACAGACAGACTGTTTCACAGCTCCTCAGTGTGGCTAGACATCTGATTCAAGCACACACACAAATATATATATATATATATATATATATATATATATATATATATATATACACACACACACACAAATTTAAGGTAGGTTAACACCAATATCCAAACATTTTCCGTTCCCCCATCCCTTAGATGTATTGTAAGCACTCCGGTCCCAGAGGTTAGAACAGTTTGTATATGTCGCAAGTTGGAATGTTCTATTCTGCCACTTAGGCAATCCCATTCTCTGAGTCCTGGTTGGTTGCTGGTTCTAGTGTGGATATTGTGATAGATAAATATACAGCATTCACTATTATGTTTGCTTGAGTACAGAGATGTGTTGAATTACAGCTTTCTCACTCCGGTCTGCCAACTGGACACTAGTTTGGAACCTTCCTGCAAAGGTGAGTATTGCATTGATTCTACAAAATGTCATGTGCCTTCATGATTTTTGGCGAAGTTAGTAGTGTGGTTTCACAGTTTGCCTTCCCTTAGATTAGTTATCACCCAAAGTTTGAAAGTCAAGTCTACCTTGTTATTTAACTCATAGTTAGCGGGAGAAGAGATGCCTTTTGCAATAGCATTTGCACAAAAGTGAATCCAATGAACTCTACCATAATTGGAACTTGGATTGCCAATTTTACTTTCCAAGCTAATAACTATGCCATTGTGCCCTTCAGCCTTCCTCGAAGTGTATATTGATCTGGGTAACCTACAGGGAAATCTGAACAGAACCCTTTATTTAATCTACAAGAATAGACTTGTCGTTCTACTGCCCATGTCTTATAATAGTACTGCTCAGTTATCACACACCAAGTACACAGTGCCCAACCTAGGGATTGAACTCCCAACCACCAAATTCATGAACCAATACTTTAATCTATTAGGTAATTGTCCCAATTTGATGTAGTGAACTTGGAGCCTTAAACCTAGTCTGTCTATTGATTAATGCAGCATTGTTTTGATTGCTGCTGAAGATTTATTGCCATTTGTCTATCTTTCTTTATTAGTGGCTCCTATATTTTATTTATTTCTATGCTAGGCCTACTAAGGAGGTCCTTATAGCCTAGCAAAAGCACTGATTATTTCAGAGGCCTGACTCTCCAGGGTTCTTACTCATCCAGTGTTTTCACTTCATTTCACAGTGTCTGATGACTACACCTTTCCCTCCATACATGATCAGCTGTGCCCAATTTCATTGTTTCACACATCACTAAGGCTTTTTGGTTTTCCTCCAGCCTTACCTTCAGGGGATGGTTTGTTTCACTTTTATATTCTCTACCACAACTGCAAGGAATTGAGTACATGCAATTCTTGGTTATGTTCTCTCCTGTGTTAGATTTTACTGCTTTTGAATACTGTCCTAATTTTTTTATGGAATGCAGAAGACACAACAGTTAAAATGTTGTGATAACAACAACAAAGATGAGGACAATAGTCTGAATGTAAATAATAGTAACTCCTCATCCAAGAAACTTAGACAGGAACCTTTTACAGGTTATAAAACATAAGCATGTTTTTTGTTTGGATATATTTCTTGAGAAAATGTTCAAAAACTGTACCTGTAATTTCATGGAATCCAAAGACATCAGTAAAACGTTTGATAACACCAACTTTGTTTCTGGCAGTCAAGGTGACTTTCTTACGCCCAGTTGTGAGATAACGATGGGTAACACTTGTACCTGAAATAATTAATATAAATAAATACACGTAAAATTTTTTATTCATTTATTGCATAATCAAAACTCAACTTTTCATCGATAAATACTGTATATTTCTGCATATATTTTTGTTTCCGTTTTCTCTAAAACTTAGTCATTGATCAGATGTTCAGTTCATGGTATTCTCAGCATCCTTCTGTCGATCTATTTTCTGTTGCCTCAAGTCTCTTCTTAAACTGTACTCTTTTCTTTGTGAAGTTTTCCTGTTTCTTAATTCTTTGCTTAGCTTTTGGAAGGCACTTTTTGTCATCCCAATATGCCTTCAGATTTGATGCCACATTTACCATAGTGTCTTTTCTAAAAGTGCAACAAAATTTGTTTTAAAAATTCAAGGTTTTAAGTGTTTACAACCATGTTACGTTGAAATACTGGTTCCTGTACAATCACCAAAATTAAGCAACGTTGAGCCTGGTGTCTGCTTTGGAATAACAGGTGCTGTGCAGGTGGTATGATAATAGATACTATCTTGGAATTCTTAATAAGAAAGCCAAGTTCCAATTCTGATTGGGTTGATTATATTCAATTTCACAGCTTAAGAAAGGTATGAAACCACTGCTTCCCCAACTATTGGTTAATTAGTAGACTTGTATCACTAAATCATTAAAAATAAGAATTCATACAATCTAAAAATATTTTCTGGCTTTAAAAACCTGTAAAGTGTTGATAAGCCATAAAAAATGTGTCATACAAATCAAACTGAAAAACACTACCAGTAAAACATGAAACATGCAAATACAAATAAAATGAGAATAACTCACCTGCATTAATTAGTTGATTTTGGTCACCAAAATTCCAATCAAAAGAAACATTTGTCCCAGAGTTTAGGATTGCCTTGAATGTTATATTATCCCCAAATTTGTAATGATCTTTACTTTCAATATGCAGGTTTCTTGGGGGACACTGTACACAGAATGGCTTTGCCATTGTGGTGGTCATGTTGCCAAGGTAATTTGTGGCTGTTACTTTTATTGTGTAGACACCCTCTGGAAAATAAGATAACAAAATTAAAGCCAATTTCATATAGAACAGGAAAAGGTGGAGTGAGCTGGAAAAGAAATGTCTTATCATTCTGATGGATAGAGCAAAAATAATGAATTTCTGGTTGTATTTATGAGATAGAAAATTCTCTTCTTCTTCACAAATACTATACAAATGTGGACTAGTGACTTCTTGCTAGCACAAACATCAATGGCCTCCAAACAGTTTCATCTACCCATCTACACACTGTTGGGGGATGGGTGCTTTTATGAAAGTACAATCTCTCAATAGGTCACCAATCAAGGCTAAAGAGTTCCTATCTGCCCATTAGGTGTGGACTCATGACTTCTTGCTAGCACAACCATCAACGGCCTCTAGTTTCATCTACCCACTCTTAATATTTAATACAATACAGAGATGTTACACTTTTCGCTTGTTGCAGATTGAAAGATCATGTGAAATTGCTTTTTTCTAAATATTTTCAGTTATCCTGTACTTTTCAAACCAGTGTATTCCTTCAGTGACCATGCTGTTGGATGATAGGTGCTTTTATCAAAATCACCATCTCTAGATGGTGAAACAAAGCTAAAGAGATTCTACATGCTTATTGTGCGAGGATGAGACTTTACACTCATACAAACTTCTAAACAGTTTCATGTACCCAATTTCAATCACAAAGCTTGGGTCAACCTGTTGTAGGATTTTCAAACATTTCACCATGTGTAAGGGATTGTCTTGTCAAGCTGCTATTATCAAGTTATTTCCTTGATAAACTGTCTATAGTGAGATTCAAACTTGAGCCTCATGGTCAGAATGCTGTAACTCTAATCATTTTGTCATGTGGATAAAATGTTTATTAATATGATTTTTAATAATGTTCACCCAAATTCCAGGCCTGAGAGCCACATAAGGGAGGGGGTTACTGTGTTCTGTTATATGAGCATAAGAAAGGTCAAAAAGTAAGTTCATGGGGATATACAGGAATAATAAAGGGTCAAGACGGTAGTGATTAGGAAAACATAAGGAAATGAAAATACTTTATAAGGAACCAGAAACCCAATCCTAAACAGGGAACAACAGATAAACCTTTGCTCCAGTTTCAAAGACTGTGGAGGAGTGTGAACCGGATGATAGTTGAAAATATCTACTCCTATTGAGGAGGGAAAAAAAATAGCGAATAAAATTTAGAGGTGAAACATATTTTAGAAGGAACCGGAAACCCAATCCTATGCAGGAATTCAGAAGTACAGAGTTGAAATATACTTTAGAATGAACTAGAAACCCAATCCTAAACAGGGAACAAGCGATAAACCTCTGCTCCTGTTAAAAAGACTAGGAAGGAGTGTGAACCAGATGATACGCAAACCTATCTATTAAGAATTAAAAAAATTAGTTTTGGTGGAGCCATTAGAAGTATACAGTTGAAGTAGACTTTAAAAGGAACTGGAAACCCAATCCTAAGCAGGAACAAAATAAATAAAATTACAGAGATTAGGCAAAGGCGTTGCATATAAGGAAATAGGAATGAAAAATAGAAGGAAAAATAACTTAAGATAAAATTAAGTACAATTAGGGGAAGATGGTGTATCAGGTGTAGGATTGACATCAAATATATGTATTTTGTTACAGAGCACATTAATAAGTACTAAGTTTTAACTAATATATAATATATACTATATGTTTATCATTTTAAAAATGAGTTTAGATTTGTTTGATAAAGCTAGCTCAACTGACTGGATGGATGCCATGGCAAGTACAAATAATGGTAATGTCTGTGAAGAGTAAGAAAATTTGAAGAAACATGATCATGTTCTTACCCTGTCTGAAGATATGCCTTGAGGTGGCTTCATCATAAGGACCAATTTCAGAAGACTTTCCATTTACGTGGTCTACAGGGCTGCCATCACCATAGTCAAATTCATATGTGACATTAGTACCAGAGGATCTGAAAAATGACAAGATAGCAATTAAAGGCTTTGTCAGGTTTTTTTTCTCGTTTAACAAAAAACAAGCATGCAAATAAAGATGCAAACAAAGGTGCAAGCAAAGGCGCAGACAGGTTTACAATGTCACTAAAAAATGGCAGCTTATTTGTATCAGGTTGGGCTTTCACATCTGAATCTTTAAATATTTTTCCATTAATTATTATTGTATTTTGCTCTCTCACAAAACCAATTTTTGATCATCTGAATTTCTAAACATATTTACACAATTAGCCATTGTCATAAAAACAAACAGGCCACAACAGTGTCAAAAGTAGTTTTGTTGGTCCCTCACTCAACTGTGCCATACAAATAATAATCAAGGGGGTTGCAGTCTGGGGAGTTAGATGACCAGATGTAAGGGGTAATGTGAGTGTGGAGATTGTCTTACAGCCATGACTGGGTTTTCCTGTTTATGTGGCATGGTGTTGAGTCCTTTTGTCAGACATAGGGTCTTCTAGCAGACACCCTCTTGACCCAGGACATCACTATTTCCTCAAGGCTCTGTGTTGAGTCTGCAGTCCTGTGGGAAGATGAATAGAGCCATAATGTTGCCATCACGAATGATTACTCCAAACACAATGAGGTTGACTGGATATATCATCCAACTCTTTCTGAATCCTCTGCACTGTCCTCAGATTGACACGCAAACACTCTGAAATGTTTGTATTGGAGCTTCCGGTGTGAATGCCAAGCAGTACAGCATGCCACTTCCAAATTTCTGGTGGAGTAATTGTGTCATGGTGCTCTTTTCTTACAGACAGTGGCCCAACTGACCCTACTATACTGTGCAATCAACAAAATCAAAAACAAACAATGTGCAAAATTGAAAATATAAAATAGTGACAATTTACCCATGCCACCATATATATATATATATATATATATATATATATATATAGAGAGAGAGAGAGAGAGATACATACAACTGTAGCTAATCATATTTTTTCTCTCTAGAGTTTCCTAAAATTAAATTTGGTTTGCTTGTTTAGCGGCATGTCAACACCACTATGGGTTATTTAATGCCCAAATGTAAATGCTTTGTATGCAATTTCATGTATTTAAGTACATTTTATATATATATATATATATATATATATATATATGTGTATGTATGTAATGTTATAATTTCAGAGTAAACGTATGATTTACAGATGTTTGTCATTTTGGAAAAATGTTTAGTTTTATAAAAATGAAAATTTATCAGAAGAAACACCAACAAATAGATATAAACGATTCCAAATACATACGTTGCCTGAAACAAGACATGGTTTTCACTAGCGTCTGGCATGTTGAGAGAAGCAGCACAATATACGTTGTTCATTGGCTTCAAAAACACACTTTCAATACGTTTCACAGGTGCAAAGTGCATCAATTTCTTCAGTGGTTCTTTCATCCATGGATTAGAAACCAAAACCCAAATTTCATATTCTATTCCCATAACATTGAATGTGACAGTCAATTTGCTGCTCCTCTCAAAGCTGAAAAGATAAATGAAGAAAATAAGACTAGTATTAATATTATATAAAAGTTTGTTATTACTAATTTTATTCCATCTTATTATTGCATTTTATCCCAACACTGGTTCAACAGACTCTTCATTATTACTATTATTTTATTACAAGGTTTATTCCATTTTATTATTGTTACTTTTCATGCCAACACTTTGGGCAAAGACATTTCTCATGATTACTATTACAGTGTAACCAGGATATAAGAGAGTTGTCGAGACCGGAGAAGAAGTCTCTTATATCCGGGTTTCTCTTATATCGGGGTTTGGTCTATTTTATATAAATTAACACAGGCTCTAATTTGGGACCAGATAAAATCTCTCTTATATCCGGGTTTCTCTTATATCCGGGTTACACTGTATTTTATTACAAGGTTTATTCTGTCTTATTATTGTTGCTTTTTATCCAAACACTTTGGGTCAAGACATTTCTCATTATACTATTATTTTATTACTAGTTTTATTCTATTTTATAATTGTTGCTTTTTATCCCAACACTCTGGGTTAATACATTCTTCATTGTTACTATTATATCTATTATTATTAATATTTGATATATTTAAATTCTAACTATATTTAACATTTAACTGTAGATGACAAGAATTCTCCCTATTGCAGTTTTTTGGTCCAACTATTAATGATAGAAATTTATTTTCTATTGATGGATTAACAATGAATAGTCAAAATAATTTCTTTGTTTTTTGACATAAAATTCTTTTAAAAGCAAGCCTGAAGTAAAATTTGCATATGAATGTTTAATAATTTATCCCTGTAAAAGATTATATATTATTTTTTAAAAAATATGATTCCATTGCAACACAGAAATTACTATCTTTCAAAACAAACTCAAACCCTAAAGTTTAATTTCAATATCAAAATTTTAAGTTTAATATTGAAATTAAATTTTAGGACTTTAGTTTCAGTTTTGAAACATAGTAATTTCTGTGTTGCGATGGAATCATATTTGTAAAAAAAAAATAATTATAATTTTAAGCTCTTCTGCATCAAGCACTGCTTTTTTTTTTAAAAAAATAAAACAAATACTAAAGAACTTTGGATCATTAATCTAATTGTTCTTTCCTATTACATCAATACACACACATATATATATATATATATATTCCTGTAGACACCTCGTTAGAGAGGGTTGCAAACACATGGTATGACACTGCTGTATTTTTATAGCAATGAATTTTTGACAGAGCCAGGTTCACACATCCGTGTACCTTCCAGACAGTTGTCTTGCAAAAATTTGTGGGGTAAGTTAATACCTTCCACTGATTTCCTTGTCCTCATGTGTCTTGTTAGCATTAAATTCTCCATGTTTTCTTTCCACATTATCTATCCCAAAATTTCTGCTCACTCTAATTGTTATTGAGATTAGAGATTTTTTTATATACTTTCCGTGTAGATCAAACTTTTCTAGCATCAAGAACTATGTATATCATAAACTTCATTGAAATCCTTTGTTAATCAATGAAAAAGAAAATACTCTCTCATATATATATATATATATATATATATATATGAGTGTAAATAATTTTCAGATATAGTGTATCTGTGAAGGAACAAAATGAACAAAAAAGACAAGAGGGAAAACTGTTCTTAGCTGACATGTTTTTTTTCTCAGAGACTTTATCAAGTCATTTGCCTTCAGGGGATGAAATATGTCAGCTAAGAAACAAATTATTCTTTTTTATATGCATAAAAAAAAAGAATAATCAAGAAGTATAAGCAGTCAATTGCTGATACCCCACCACACAACACAACAAGTAGTCAAATGAGTTTGTCTACAAAAATCTGGATTTGGGATGCTGAACGTAACATCAATCAGCTAAGTGACAAACCTTTTAGTTGTATTAATACACACACACTATATATATATATATATATATATATATATATATATATATATATATATCATAGATAGATAACTGTTATTATACTGACCAGTGTTGTGGCTGGTGTATACCAGTTCCATAATTTAATTATATGAGAAAGTGATGAAAAATTCTTGTTGTAACAGAGAAGCCCCTCTAAGATAAATTCTGGTGTTTAGTCATATTTTTGAAGGAACCCAAGCAAGAACATTTCAGCTATATATATATATATAAATAAAAGGCTTAAACACTAATATTCCATGATCATAATTTATTCCATTGGAATCGTAAATACGATCCAATTCATCAGACCAACAAATTCAAAAATCTTTAAGTTTAAATCATCTCTCGTGTGTATGTCACCACAAAATGTATCCTTAATGTATTAGACATCTAAGTATATTCATATTTCTCTCACTTAAGCCGTCTTTGACGCCCCTCTTTAAAACTTTTCTGTTAAATTTTAATCCCCCCTTCACTTTCGACCTTCCTGTTCTTCTCTCATCTGTTACCCCTCCCTATAGCTTTCATTTACTCTAACATTCGTCCTACACTCTCATACATACACTCACACTAAATTTTACTTTTTTATTCCCGGAGTTGTTTTTTTTGTTTTCTTTTTGAATTTGTAGGTCTGATGAATTGGATCATATTTACGATTCCAATGGAACAAATTATGACCACGGGATATTAGTATTTAAGCTTTTATTATATCCTTACTCTGTCCTGGACATTGAGTTCTACCTGGATTCTATCCTCTTGTATTTATATATATATATATATATATATATATATATATATATATATATATATATATATATATATATATATATATATATATATATATATATATATATGCCAAGTGAAGATAGCTCAGTGGTAGAAGCTCTGACTGACACCAAATCAGCTGGGTTTTGAGCCTAGCTTGAGGCATTTGGGTGTCTAGTCGTATTCAGGAGCTGTGATACAACAAAACAATACTCTGTGTGAATGAGATATTATATATATATACACACACACACACATTATAAATACGTTAGTGGTTATTCATAGTGAGATTTTACAGAAATCTCAATCACATTATTTCCTTATAAAAATTAAATTATAATAAATAAATCATCAAGTGACAAAAATAAAATTTAATAACCAGTTTTATTGATAAATAATGTTTTTGTCCATCAGATAAGAAGCAATATTTTAGTAATGTCATACTGAGGAACATCAATGATAGGAGGGTAAAGCCACAAAATACATTTGACAATTGAAAATATTCTATTTTCTGCTGTAAATGAAGCTAATGGATAAGATTTTTCTTATTTTAAGCAAAATGCTGCATTTAAAAAAAAATTCAAGAGAAAAAGAAATAGAAAATTATCAAAATCCCCATGTGAAAAGAGTGGTTACACTGAAACTCTTAAGTTGATGAAAATTACTGGAAGTTCCTTGGAGAAAATTGCATAGACTTTTGGAAACAGTGCCAAGTGAATTAGTTAGTTGTGATTAACTTCAACATGAAAAAGAAACAAAAAGTGACTAGCCTTCTGTTAAAGGTCAAAAGGTTATTACAGTAAAAAGGAATCTGCCTATTTTGAAGGAAAAAAATTTGGGCCAACATCTGGTTGATAATCTCAGTTAAAATTTACAAATTATGATCCCACCCCACTCACTGCATTCCACAGTCTTTCCACAATGCACTAGGTTGATATTCTTACATTCCACACATACTTTAGATTTATTACCCACACCATTTAATGAACCCATCCTATTGCAATTCTGCTTGTTCCTTAGTTAGCACATACGTTATGCTTTGCCAATACCTCTTAAAAAATGCACTATTCATATTTTAATCATTAGAAAAATGAAACAAGATATATCAGAAATGATATTTGATTTCAAAGAAAATACAAAAGAAAGGTGATAACACTTAATGTCTGCTTCAGTAAAGTGGCAAAAGTTTTCAATCTTTTCATTTGTACCCTCTTACTTCTTTAAATAATGACCTGCATTCATACTTATGATTGTTATTGAGATATTTAGTTAAATTTGTTAAGCTCAAATATTCAATGATGCAATAGGGAGATTTCCATAGTCATTTTACAGTCTTGGAACTAACAAGGAGCTTATTCAATATTTAATCTTTAGCATTCTGCATTATTAATATTACTTCTCTTTCCACTGCATTCTTTTTCCCCAGGCCTCTCAACTGTAGGAAACTTATTGTTAATTTCACTCAAAGGTGTTTTCTGTTGACATAGTGTTGAAACTTGAATAAGCATGGAATAATAATAATACAACACAAAATGTACTTAAACAAAATGTATTGACACAAGAACGTGTACACAATATTTACAGATAGTTTGGTATATTCTTGGGAAGACCGCTCCTGTAGAATGGGTTGACTTAGTCGCAGTAGGGCAGAGTCTCTGGATTGGATCTCTTCTTCCTCCCCCGTCTACCCGGTACCAACCATATTTATATGGTCGGTACTCCACTATGTAAATTAGGTGGATCGTACCACAACACATAGCAAGATATGGCAACAGAACTATGAAATTCAAATTCAAGGATCAGAGTCACCTTCAGTGGCAGGATAAACTTTTTTCATAGCAAGTGAAGTCATATACAGAGAGATAATGGCTGAAGAATTTTGATTCATCAGAAAATTAAAATATCAAAAATGTCAAGAGTACTTGTAGATTTTTTATTAATATCCCATTAACATCCCCATGCATTACTGGGATAGAAAAACCCATTTCTATTTCTTTTCTCTTTCATATTTGTGAGGATAAAAGAATAAATTCTTATTTAAAACTAGTTCAAGTCTCTGTCTTTGAAGGATAAAAACTTGGATGTAACTGGTTAAATGGATCACAGCTTGGAATGAGAAATTAGATAGTCAAATTTGAATTCACTTATTTAACACCTGAATACATATATCTGTGGTACAAGGCTGGTCAACACTGTCTATCTTATCTCCTAGCTAATTCAACTCATGACCCGTTCATTCTAGAAATTGGTACAATCAACACAAGAATCCATCCTTCTCCATCCAATTCTAACATGTACCATAATACGACATTTAATTCTAGCTGAATTCATTACTTTCACTTACATGCAAATGCCTTCAGGAAAGCTATGAAAGCTTCTCCCCTCAGCTAGGGGCAGACTGAGTCCTATAGCCTTGGTTGGCAACCAGTCTAAGAAAAGGAAAACTCTGGATTCAAACCAGCCTAGAGAGGATCAGGTTCTGTCAAGATGTCTTGCTATGACTGCAGTACATGGGATGACTATACAAACCACAATGGTTTATGGGATGCATGATTGTCAACTCATGTTATAGTGAACATTAGCATTGATATCAATCAATGCTAATCTACTCAATATAGTCAAGTATTATTTATCAAGGTAGCAAAGTTTGTTTTTGTTTACAATTGCAATTTAACAAGAATAAATTTCTATCCAAGAATCCATAGAATAAAAAATTAACAATGATTTCTGCAAAGAAAAGATTTACTTGACCACATTCTCTTCTATTCATCATTACCATTTTGACTGTAAATCTCTACCTTGTGTGGCTCTTGAGCTTTCTATCAAGTAAAATTTAGTAAAAACATGAACAACGGTTTATGCCAGTGGTTCCCAAACTTTTCTCTTGGCCACATTTTCAGAATGAAAATTTGCTTGTACCTCACCAAATTTTATGCGATAAAAATTACATTTAAAAGTAAGAAACAATCATTAATAGTGCATTAAATATAATATATAACACAAATAACTTATAATATGATTAAAGTACACAAATTTAATGAAAGGCATGAACTTGTTTGTGACAAGTAATCTCCTTTATATTAAGCCTAATTAGAGATAAGCTCTTATCTCCTCGTCAAACACAAAGAAGACTTTCCCTTTTTTGTTTTTATTATTTGTCAGAATTGAAAATGCACAAGCAGCCCTAAGGCAAAGAAGGTCCAAAGAGAGGGTCATGGGGAGATGACCATGGATTCGAAGTCAGAAGATTATCATTGATAACTCTCTCCTCCAATTTGCAGACCCTATATTCTTAATACTTGATATAATGCAAAAATATCACAATGATAAAATCGGTCAAAAATTATTTATAAACATTTACACTAGGACTCATGCATGAAGCTACAAGTAATCCCTAATCATATTTTAAATTTTGAAATAATATTTATTTTTGGCATATGAATTTTTTGAAACTGTTTCTAAATCTTTGATTGTCTTTCAATCATTCCACCTCACCTGCTAACCTCTTCTGCCATATCTATGTGGTGTACTACACCATTTGGGAACCACTGGCTTATGCAAAGAAATTCTAAGTCAAGACTTACCTGACCACATCCATGAAAGCATGTGATGGGTAACACTTCCATTCAAATGAAATATTCCGTCCAGTCTTCACACTGGAACTAATGGTGACTGTATCATCAATCGACATGATCCTGGAAGAATTGCTCACAAGAGTGAGTCCTGTGATGGCCTCCTCTACCACAATAGTAGAATTACGCATTATCAAGGACATACTGTTGGACACAGTGATTTGTAGAGGATAAGAACCTGGAGTAGAGTAAAGGTGCTTCAAGATGATGTGATGCAAGGGCAGGCCTTGGTCAGTGTGAAAAGGGTGAAGAAAATAGTCAGGAAGTTGTTGGAGCTGGTCAGAAGTCAAGTGTTGGCTGCTTCCATCTCCAAATGTCACATTTAGTCCAATGTCATCTCCTCCATGTACCTGCACCGAGATTTCTACAGGATGGTTGTCAACCCCATAGGTTGTGTCAAGTACAATGTCCACAACTGGACATACAATGACAATGGTCAGGGAGGCTGTCTGTTGGCTGATGCCATTTTCAGCAAAGAGTGACAAGATGTAGGTTCCAGAAAGAGATAAATATTCAGAAAACTGGAATGTTAATCCAACAGAAGACAAAAAAGAAAAAAAAGAAGAAAAAGACAATTTTAGAAAAAAGGAAACAGAATAATAAATTACAAACAAGATTTTATCAAAAGACATTAAATAAAAGAAAACAGAAGATTTAATTCCAGTGAATAATGTAAGATGAAATTACCATCTTATTACCATATAAAACTCTGTGAACTTTGTTTGGTTTGCTTTACGGAATATCAACCTCAATGGGTTATTTAATGCAGACAAAATTTTTATTGCAGGTAATTTTTTTTTTTTTTTTCAAAAAAATGTATTGCTGTTAATATTTTGTTTTCAAAATTGTATTGCTGGTAATATTTTGTTTTCAAAATTGTATTGCTGGTAATATTTTGTTTTCAAAATTGTATTGCTGTTAATATTTTGTTTTCAAAATTGTATTGCTGTTAATAATGTATTGCTGGTAATAATTTTTACAAAGTATTCTGGTATTAAAACCTATTTTTTACATTTTCATAGTGTTTTGACCTCAACTTGGGGGTTAACTATTTACCCATAGCTGAGACCCTAACAGGTGCTACCACTCTAGGTCAGGATGGACCTGGGAACACCAGCAGTTAAGAGGTGGTTCCATTCAAGAAATTGAGGCTTCTTAATTTTAACAAAGCATGGCTTGAGAGCAGTTCTAAATGTGTTCATATATATAGCTGCTTGGAATTAAAGGCTTTATAATGTCGCTTTTTAGTGAAAAGACTTCTATGAACAAACTTGCCAAGTAGCACCTCTAACGAACAGCTCCTTAAATTAAGCTCCAAATGAAATAGAACATTTTGTACTTAGAGTAAAAAATCTAGCCAAAGACCCACCTACAATACTTTGCCATTAACTCAGCTACTTTCATTCCTTAACTGGGATGAAAGTCACTGTGAACTTTGTATCTTGTATGTTTGCCAGAAATAATATATAGAGAGTTGGGAAAAGAAAGATTGTGTAGGAAGTGGGGGATGGAGCCGATTTTCTTATGAGAAAGTGTAGAAAAAACACAAAATCTGGCCCCAAACAGGATATACACAGCTGTCATCAAGGTCCATGCCACTCTTGCTTGTGAACTTCACAACATCATGCTAAAAGTGACAGCGCTGACAAACTTCAAAGAGACCGCTTCAGACTGCGGCAACACCATCCACAGTAAGAAACAAATTCTTTGTATCCTCTATACTATGAACTAAGCACATACATCAACTTTTTCACACAAACACACATATAATAACATTTCATTGTTTCTCACATATGTACACAAAGAGAATTTATATACTTTATTTCAGAATTTTATTAACCCAAACAAAAAGACATTACTTTCCAATCTATGACCAACTGTTTGTATTCTTGTTAAAGTTCATTTGTTGAAACTATGTTGTCTTTTCTACTGAATTTTATTCTTTTAATGAAAATCATTTGATTATTCTAAACGGACGAATTATGTGCAGCCCCGCAACAATATTTTATGTTATTGTATCATCAAATCCCAACAATACAAATTTTGACATTCCAAGCTCTTATTGTTCAACTTTTTTCAAATTGACAATTTTTTTAATGTTGAAAGCAACTTCAATAACTGCAAATAAATGTATTTTTAAAATATCTCTACTTTCACAAACTCTTCATGAAACTAAATGAAAACAGTAAACACAACAAGGATGACCCAACAGGTCACAGGTGGTCTCGTTCTTAATAAAAATCATTACAGCTTTAGTCAAACATGTACATCAGTTTAGAAATTAAATAGAAATGATCAAGCTGTGCTACAAGTTAAAACTAAGCTTTTTTTTTTTTCAACAATATCAGTGAATTAAAATACTTTATTTTTAGTAAGTCGCCTAGGGCAGAGGGTGGCAATATCCAGCCTACCATATGAAATAGGCTATTAGTTTTAAGTAATGGCAATTCAGATAATAAAAGAAAAGGGAATTTCTCAAGAGTCATGATCACCTACATCCTGAACAGACATGGCACTTCCCCCTCACCCTTGAAACTTACCAATGGTCTTGGGACATCATATTAAATTCTGATTGTTCCTTAGTTAGGACATGCTTTATGTTCTGCCAATACCTCATAAATAATGGTTACGTTAGGTTGATTTTAGAACATTTCAACCCTTGTCAGGTTTCATAAATAACAGATTATTAGGCTTCTCATGTGAGGAAAGACAGAAAAAAACATATCAGAGATGTTTGGCTTCTGTGAGAAAAAAGATAAATAGAAAGAAATGACAGATGAATAATGGACTCTTCCATTTTGATCATGAGGAAAAGAGAAAACACCGAGATGCAGTTTGGTTTGAAAGTCGAAAAAGATGCTATAACACACTGCTTCAGTGAAATGGAAAAACTTGTCAATTTCAAATATTCTCATTTCTATCTGCTTATTTCTTCAAACAATGACCTGCATTCATATTTATGATTGTTTGGATTGGTCTACGGCATATCAACACCTCAATGGGTTATTTAATGCCGACAAAATTTTTATTGCTGGTAATATATTTTCCTTCAAAAATCTATTCCTGGTAATATTTTTTTACTTCAAAAATGTATCTATGGTAATATTTTTTTTTCCTTCAATAATGTATAGCTGATAATATTTTTTTTACAACGTATTCCTGGTATTAAAAACTATTTTTACACTTTCATTGTGTTTTGATCCCAGTTAACTATTTGCCCATAGCTGGGACCCTAACAGGTGCTACCACCCGGGTCAGGGTGGACCAAGGAACACCAGCAATTAAGAGGTGGCTCCACACTCCTCAAAACCTCGTGGTCAGAGGCATTGCTGTTGGACGTAGTTTATCGTCTTACCCAGGATGCGGATGTAGTTTATCGTCATACCCAGGACAGCTTACGATTGTTATTGCAATATTTTGTTAAAGTTGTTAAGCTCAAATATTCAACAATCCACAGGTATTTTATAGGTGTATAACTTGTAAGGAGCTTATTCAACCATGAAAGAATTTTGATTCATCAGAGAATTCAAATAGTGAAACTGTCAAAGATTTATAGGTACTACTTGTACTATTATCAGTACTGATCTGGCATCTCTGCTTCAGTTATTTTCTCAGCACTATAAACATAGCTTCCCTGTGACTTTTCTATAAAACTTTTCATGGTAATTGTTCAAATGAGCTTTCCTCTTTGATATCTCAACTTTACTATGAATTTAAGCACAATACTGGGTCTCATCATTTTACTGTTCAAATTGATGGACATAAGCATAAGTTCTAAGCTAAAAGTTTCTTCTCTCCTACTTTTCACTTGTGGAACTTTTCTTTTGGCTTTTCAATCAACTTTGATCTTCAAAAATGTAATTGTAATGTTATGGGTCATCTTCTGTCTTCTTAATTCCCATTCCTTTATTATCTTCTCTCTTTAATAAAGTTTGTTCCTCAGATACTTTTACACTCAGTCACTTTTCTTTTTTTTTTTTTTTTTTTTAATAATAAATGATTATTCTAAGGTATTTATTTGGATCAATATCCAAAACAACTAATTCTTAAAAATAATTCAGTAAATAGAATCCCTTTCCTTGCCATTCTGGCAGATGCTAATGATTTTATCACTTCAATACATAAAAATACCCCAGTAAATGTGTCTTAATTATAAAAATGCTATCATGGGTACAAAACAGGCATTATAAAAAACATGATTAACCAGGCAAAAATTACATGTGTGTGTGTGTGTATATATCGAGACACAGAGCAGTAATAGATAGCAACTCAAATTGAGGAACCTCTTAATTGCTGTTGTTTCCAGATCTACAATGACTAGGTGTGGTAGCACCTGTTAGGGGTCTCAGCTATGGGCATATAGTGAACCCTCAAATAAAAACAAATCACTATGAAAGTAAAAAAAAAAAAGAAGATTTCTATAGTAAATTTCTATAGCAATAAATTTTTATATAATAAAAAAAAAACAATACATTTTTAAAGCAAAATGACCAGTGATATGTATTATAGAATTCACCAATAATATATTTTAAATCAAAATGACTGGCAATATATTTTATCTGTAGTTGAAGCCATAAAATTGTGTTAAAAATATTTAGATTTCGGCATTAAATGACCCATAGTGGTGTTGATATGCCAACCAACCAAATTGAGGACTCTGAGATCCAAGTTCAAATTCTGTTTGAGTTTGTTACATTCAAGTTTATATGCATATACCCTTGGGAAAGGTGTGAATCCATCTATTCTCTTCCAACTATGGGTAAATAGCAGAACAGCCTGGGTCTTACATCCTTGGGTGGTAACTAGGAGAAGGGCAACTCTGAATTTAAAACCTGAGGAGAGCCCTTCTGGGGGACCTTATGGCACACTATATGTAGCAGTTCTCTGTATTTGACTCTTTCAAAAAGTATCATTGGTTCTGCACAAGCCTTCATCACAATCAAATCATATGAACAGGTAGTCTGGATGTTTGTTTCTAAAGACTGAGTTGCTGGCCCCTCATACATTGAAAACAAAAACTGGAAAGTCCACCTTATTATATTAAAGACCTTCACAAAAAAAAAAAAAACATGGTACATAATACATAAAATGAAAAATCATTCTTGAAGCTTTTATTTTATTTTTAATTTCAAGCTAATAGATTAAATTTAATATTTCAAATAATAAAAATAATTTGCTCTATTTCAAAAACAGATTTAAATTGATTGGAAGAAGTTTTGTTTTTGTTTGCTAAAAATAGCTGATTAGCACCTATTTTATTCATCTTCCATTACAATGTAATTCTCTTTAAAAAATCTTCCTAAAATAAAATATACTTTTATGAAACTTTATTTGAGGAATATTACCTGATTTAATGTATAATTAATCTGATTTAAAACAAATATTATTAAGTTTAAATATCACAGAAATGCATTTTTAACCAGACATTAGCCATGTTTTTAACCAGACAGTAACTGTGTTTTTAACCAGACAGTAACTGTGTTTTTAACCAGACATTAGCCATGTTTTTAACCAGACATTAGCCATGTTTTTAACCAGACAGTAACTGTCTTGACATGTTAACAGCCTGATAACAGATCTAATGTTGTTCTACAGAGACTTTATCTGTAAAACATAATTTAAAAAAAAAAAAATAATGCAAACACTTTTTTTATATAATTTTTAAGTACTCAATAAGCTTAAAAATTTAGGAAAATATTTTCTGTAATCTAATGTTTTATTGAATTTTAGAAATGTTGGCTTTAATTTAATATAGTTATCACTCTTATTTTCTGATAATGTTGTGTATGGTCACCTGTACTTACAAAAATCAGCACATTTATACAAAAAAAAAAAAAAAAAAATTCAAAATTCTTTTAAAAATATTTGCATTTAAGGATTTGTATTAAGCTTTTCTATTCATGATTAGTAAATATAGTTTTCATTTAATAATATCTAAAAAGGTTAAAATTAATAAAGAATTTTAAGATTTAAAACTTTTTTTTTATCTAAATTTAAAAAAAAATGATAACAATTCTTGTAAAAATTCATTATTCATTGAAAAAAAAGTTTCTTAAGACAATACTGTCCTTTATATTATTTATAAAAGCAATTACAGGCAGATTTTCAGTAAATAGTTTCTGACAAAAACATTGATGATTTAAATTTTTAACTAATATAAATATGAAGAGGCTGGTATTTTAAATTCTTGAAATTTCATAAAATCAAGTAAATTGGAGTAACACATATAAAAAAAAATAAAAATAAAAATAAAAAAAATAAAAAAATCAAGAAATAAAAATATTGTTACCAAGATTTTCTAAAAAAAATTAAAAAATAGTTTCATTCATTTGTGATTTAGTCCTGAAAAATTCATTAAAATCCAATAATTATTTCATTTTTGCAAGTATTTCCAAAACAAAGTGTTTTAACACCAAAAAAGACACTAAAAATCATTGGGCCAAGAAAATACAAGATTTTTACCAAAATTTTAAATGTGCTTAAAAATTTAATAAAATAAAAAATACTTTGGTCTTTCCTCTTAATAATAACAAATACTACTACTACTATTTAAGCATCAGAAAACCACATCTTAAACAGACAAATATGAAAGAAGTTAACATGTCCTTTAAAAATGACTAAGGAAGTGGATAAAAGCTCTTGGGACAATAGACACTACAGACAGTTTTTACACTCCCTTACTTCCACAAAGTAGGAAAATGTAAGAATATTAGAATAACTAAATAAATTCAACAAATTTTCCTTGTCATATTCAATGAAATATGTTTGAAAGTAACGTTGCTGCACATATATTTAGTTGCCTATATTTTGTATGACGATCACAAAGGGCATGAAACCCAGGGTCACAAACTCACATCAATGCAACTAAATGTGTTAGATCTATCATTGATATTGAGTGCTTTTCAATAAGTACCACACATATAAGTAATATATATAAAAATTGCATATATATATATATATATATATATATATATATTTATCTTATGCAGTGTTACATTAGAATATGCACATATTCTAATGTAACACTGCATAAGATAAA
This sequence comes from Acanthosepion pharaonis, assembly GCA_903632075.3. Taxonomy (NCBI): domain Eukaryota; kingdom Metazoa; phylum Mollusca; class Cephalopoda; order Sepiida; family Sepiidae; genus Acanthosepion; species Acanthosepion pharaonis. The sequence continues at coordinate 298,079 of CAHIKZ030000115.1, forward strand.
TAAATATTTATGGCTCTACTTTGTGTATTGAGCACTATTTTTAAATTAATGTTGTGAACACCGTAATCCTACTGCTCGTTCTACACTATGATTATATATATATATATATATATATATATATATATATATATATATATATATATATATATATATACATATACACACAGATAAACTACCTCAGAGAGAGTATGTGCAATTTTCCATGGATGTAGACAGAAACAGAAGTTCAAATTCTTATTAAGCTGGAGAACAAAGTGTGTTCTCAAGTATGTGTATGTGTAGAAATGGTGGTAGTAAATTTATATATTTAACAGTGAAATCAAAGCCAATAGAAGGAAAAGCTATCTGCTGCCAGTAACTCAATTAGTTCACATTCTAGCTATTCCGACTAACTGCCATTTCTCAGTAACCAGAAATTCTTTATCAACAAATGCTTCACCTGAAAACCCCCTCCCTACTTTTCCGAATATTATCAATCTATCTTATCCAGGACATGGGTGTCCACCCTAAGAGTTTTCTCCCTTCTTTGCCAACTCTGACCTTCTCTTATCATTGAAACTTTCTTTTAGTTTAAATTATACAGCTGACTTTAGTCCAGGTTGTAACTCTTTAATCAGGCAACTCACATGATTCTGCACAATTAAAATCGGCTGACATGAGTATGTCGATCTGCCAGATGTGTTTGATTTGATTTTGCATTGTTAAACTGAATGCGTAAAAACACAGTTTGAAAATGAATCAAAAGAATTACATTTTATATATTTATTTTAGCTTTAAATTAGATATGTATTTCCCTTAATTTTTTCTGATCTTGTAAATTAACAGAATCAATTAAATAAACATAAATAATTTTCATTTATTATACCATATTTTAAAATTATTTATGTTTATTTAATTGGTATTTTGATGGACTGATTTGTATTTTACAATTTATCAACCTTTTGCAGGTTATTTAAAGCCAGAAAATATTTTGTAGATAAGAATCTTTTCAGAGATGATAATGATATAACCCACTAATTAACCCATAGCTAGAGGGAGAAGAGGTAGATTAATACCTTTACCAAGACTATCTACATGTAAGTGAATATAACAAACCCAACTGGAATTTGAACTCGGCTCTCTGATTTCCAATTCTGAACCATTATCTATTACCACAACACACAAACAAGCTTACAGTATTTGGTATTCCCATGCAGTCACCCATCTAGGTGCTGATTAGGCACAACTTTGCTTAACTTCAATGATTGTATGAGAACTGGTGTTTCAATGTGATATGGTTGTAAGCGTAAGTTCAGCTCAGAAAATATTGATATCTTCCTTATTTGCTGAAGACTTTACAACCACCAAATCAAAACATTTTTTAATCTTCCTACCACCTCCAGCATTTTGGTGGGTTCTGTGTTACAGGGGAGTGGGTACATACGACCCTTGCACTAGGGCTTAGAATTCTTCTGCACATTTTTATTTGGAATTGATTTTCTCTGATAATCCCCAATTCATGTCTTTTTCTGCTTCCCTTTTTCTTGGAATCTCTTTACTCTTTCCAGTTACAAATGCCACCCCACCTACCCAACCCTTTAACTACATCATTGAAATTCAATACTCATCATCCTGCTGGAAGATGGGTGAGGGTGTCATTTGCCAACTTCCCTACCCAAGAAATGTCAGGGTCAAGCTCAACATGATAGTTCTTGATAACTCCATATAGATTTAACCAACTTCCAAAGAGATCCAAGTTTGTTTTTTTCTTCTATCAAACATAGCAGCTTCTCTGATAACTTAGGAAACTCTACCCTATTCATGACAGAACATTTCTACTCAAGATATGTACATATATGGATCGTTGGCCACTTGTATCTGAGGACGCCCATCTACTAGGGCGGCTAACTAATCCCTGTAACAGATGCCTGCTCAGGAATATTTGTTCAACACCCAGAGCCTACCTATAGCTTATACTGCAACTAAGATGAACAGAGCTTAGTTACAGTTTCTGGGAGAGTGTGCATTATCTGGCATGATCAACATCTGGACAAGGCCAGTATGCTCAAACCCTCAGTCACGATGACTTGTGACTTTGTGCTAGCACAACCATCAATGACTCCCAAATGGTTCCATCTACCCAATTTCATTCTCAAGGCTTGGATCAACTTGTGGTATGGTTTCAAGCACTTTCCAAAGGGGCCCACATGCCGAGATCAATTCCCCCAGACTGATAACATCAAGAAGTCACCTCCTTGAAAAATTGACCACGGTGAGATTTGAACCTGGGTTTCATGGTCAGAAAGTGAACCAAATGATTTTTTTTGATTATTAAATTATATTTGTTAATTCTTTTTTAGAGCATTCAAAATTTTGCTTTTTTTTTTTTTTTACATCAATGGGATCATCATAAAGTAAAGGAAATTTTATCATCTTTTTGCAGTGAAAAACATCAATTTGGAAATTCTTGCAAAAATCAAGTAATTGTCGTATTGTAATGAAGCTTTCAGAACTTATTCACAAATGAATTAAACTAATTTAGAAACATTTCTTTTTTTTTAGAAAATCTTTGTCAAAATATATTTTCTTTTTTTTCTTTGTAAACTTGGCAACTGCTCTTGAAAAGGACCTCCATTCAGTGGTTATCTGGGGCAAGAAATGGCTTCAAAACAAAATTGCTTTCATTTAATCACCACAGATAACTTTCCTGCCTGCCATCAGGAAAGCAACATGCCATACCTTCTTGACCTCACGTTTTTGACTGACACAAAGTGGAGCAACTATATTGAATCAGTTACTTCGTCTCCTGCAAGGAAAGTTGGTTCACTGTGTTCTTGCACATTTATAAATTTATCATTCATCCATGCATTGAATACTGCTGCCATATCTGGTCTGGTACACATTGCTGTACACATTGAGATTCTTGACAAAATCCAAAGAAGGATCTGTAATGTAACTGATCCTGACCAGACATCATAACTTCTGTCACTTTCTCACCGACTTGATGTGGCTTCTGTCTTTTCTACAAATATTTTCATGGCAACTGTTCTCACTAGCTTCTTTCACTGGTACCCTAACTATATAAATTTAAGTGTGCTACTAGATTGGCAACTAGGTCTCATTGTTTTACTCTTGAACTTTGCTAGATGCACCAGCAACTTCTACTCTAACAGTTTCTTTTCTCACACTTCCCACCTGTAGAACTCCCTTTCGATTTCTTGCTTCCCCGATAATTACAATCTTCAAAAATTCAAATGCAACATCAGTCACCATCTTCTGTCTTCTTGAAACCTGTTCCTTTTTTGTCTTCTTCTAATTTTTCTTTACTCCCTGTAAACCCCAGTGTTCTGGCTGCATTGTCATCTTGCTTGGGGTGAAATGATTAAAAAAAAAAAAAAAATTTTTTTTAAACCTTCTTAAATTTGTTTCAGTCATTATTCAAAAACTATTGGTACAGTTCACATTTAACCAACCTTTCAGTTAGGATCAAAGTGTAGTATCTGTACCCCTCTCCGAGGTGTTTTTGCTTTACCCTTTCCTCAGCTCTCCCCATTTTCAGTCTTCTCATTCTCTTTCACTCCCTGGTTGGTTGGGTTTTATGGCATATTAACCACCGTAGGTCATTTAATGCCAAATTTAGTTTATATATTAAGTTTAATTTATTATATTAAATATATATAGGATTTGTAAACGTCTATAAACTATATAAGCTAGAGCTTATTTGCTTGCACACTGCAAAATAATTCCAGGTATTACCGTCTAGGACAAGGATTTCCATTTAGTATAGACAATTTTATTTACACAATGTTAAAAGGTAGCATATATTAATTACACATCAGACTACATTCGTGATAAAACACCAATTCTTTTTGGGAAGTTTATTATATGACCTGGATCAATTTTTCTAAATAGTTCCTTTGTACTTTTAATATTGTAGAACTTTCTTTCGAATGTGTGTAAGGTTTGTGCATTCTATCAGTATATGTTTTACTGTGTATTGATTTTCATGGGGACATTTAGGAGGAGGCTCCCTTTCTAGTATGAAGGAGTGAGTCAGTCTAGTGTATCCAATGCGTAGCCGAGTAAGAGTGGTTTCTTCTCTTCTTGTAGTATTAAGTTTCAGTTTCCTTTCTTTTAAAGTTGGTTCTATTTGGTAGAGCTTCTTGCGGGTATTTTTGTCCCATAGTTGTTGCCATTTTTGCATCATTATTTTCTTGATTTTATGTTTTAGGTCAGTATATGGCATTTTGGAGTTCTGATTGGATGTCATATTAAGTGTAGCTTTTGCTCTTTCACTCCATGTAAACCCCTGTGTTCTAGTTGCATTGTCACCTTGCTTGGGGTGAAATTTATTAAATAAATGGTGGGGAGGGGCGTCTATTTCAATACGAGTATTCACTATGTTTGAAGTAACAAAACATCAGATTAAAAATAAATCCATTAACTCTTTAGAAATTTCTGAGATGAGGTATTATGTACATTATTTACATTATTCGGACTATTGTCCTCATATTTGTCATATGCATATTTCGGCTGTTGTACACTCCGGCTTTCTTCAGGTGGTTGGAATGTCGAACTGAATCCTTTATTTTGCTCACTGGGGTAGATTGCTCTAGTTCCACGTACCATGTTTAATGGATGTCAGTTATCAGTTATCTCCTGTTAATTTCCCTCTGAAAGTTCTCCACTGCCTTAACCAGGTATTGTACTCACACGCTTTGTGTCATTGGATTTAACCAACACCTTTATCCACTGTGCCATGTGTCCTTGAGGACATCTGTGTATGAATTTCTGGGTATTATAAACCTAATGTCTTTAGAAATTGCTTTGTTTACCTTTTAGACACAAAACTGAGTAGATAATCAGACCAAAAGGAATTTGCTTTCCTTAAAAATGAAATATAGAGCATTGCTTATGGACATGTTCTTCATGGTGGAGCAGCAAAGCATGATAGATCAGGAATAAAGAGTGGATTTTCTCTATAAAGGAGGTATCAGGCTCAGCTCCTGATGGAGAATACATTTTCTTTACGGATCTCTCAAACGCTCATTTGAGAGTTCCGAGTAAAGTAAATAAAGTAAGTAAATAAATATAAATTCATTTCTTCAAACATTAATTTTAGTGGATACCTTCTTTTATATACCATGTACCTTCAGGACATTGGGGATCATGGCTCTCCTGTCCTTTGAGACTCTTAATAACTTTTTTGCCATCTCCCCCAAACCTTGATCCATCATCAATTCACTCAAGCCTGCCAAATAGGCTGTGAATGGCTTTTCTTTTTCTCTTTCACCATTAATCTTTCCTATGAGTATCAAATTTTCCCAGACTTCTTTCCTCATTATGTACCCCAGAAGTTTCAACTCTCTTCCTGATGTTAAGTATAAGTGTCCTTTTTGTTGCTATTTTCGGCAGAATTTTGTCACTGCATACATGTTCAGTCCATGGTATTCTCAGCATCCTTCTGTAGAACATTTCTTTTGCTTCAATCTGTGAGGAAATGTTTAGTGTTCACTACTATATACAAGGACAGATACTACATAACTGTTCAGTTTCTTTGTTTCTAGTGATATTTTTGTATTTTTTAATACTTTGCTCAACTTTTGAAAGGCATCTTTCGCTACCAATGCACATTTGGCTGTCTCCTCTGTTAATACGCTTCTCAGATATCCAAATTGTTCACCTGTTTGATTTCAGTATGTCCAATCTGTAATTGGCATCTTGGGCTGTTTCTTTTGTTAACAACCATACATTCTGTCTTCTTGCAATTGATGTTTAGTCCTTTCTTCTTGCTTTCCTTCACTAACTTCTGTCAGAGATTTGAAATAGAAGCCTATTTTTTTTTATTATTTTAAACAGTGTTTATTACAGCTATTCTCCTGCAACTTGAGAAATAAAAGCTGTTGACAAATGTGGATTCTTAGAAAATAAATTATAAGTACCATAAAATAAACAATGGTACATTTCAAGAAAGCAAGACAGTTGTAAAGAAATGAACATTGTTTGCATGTTTCGTGGTCCACAGACCAGAAAGTCCCATTAAATTGGAAATCTAATAACAGTTGTTCATGTATCAACTGATTTCCCTTCAATATTTGCTGGAATTAATGATAGACTTGGAACATAAACACAATGGAAACTTCAAAGACAACATAATTCAGCTCATTCCTTTGCATCCATGCCCCTCTGTCGGCGTGTTTCAAAGTGCATGGCAAAATCTTTAAACAAGGTCACATCAGCAACCTTGTAGTTTGAATAAATAAATCATACTCCTGATATGGATGACATAAACCGCTAGCATTAAAATTATCTGCAGTACATTTCAATATCTACTTATCATTTCACCCCAAACAAGGTAATAAAGCCACTAAGATGCAAAGGGTTACTGACTTAAAGGATATGTGAAAAAGAAAAACATTATTAAGGAGAGAGAAAAATAAAAAAACGGGAATAAAAAAAACCCCAAAAAATCAGAAGATAACAATTGGCATTGCATTTAAATTTTTGAAGATCAAAGTTGACTGGAAAGTAAGATTCCAGAAGAGAGTTCCACAAGCAAGAAGTGTGAGAGAAGAAACTGTTAGCATAAGACTTACAATGCTAGTCATTTATGTGGGTAGCAAGAAAGAACCATATTTTATATTTTAAATATGGCTCCTTCTTGCTACCTGGAGAATACAAAAAAATGTATGAAACTGACAGTAGTGAAGAGGTAGTTTTTTATATCAAATTTTAGGCACTTTATTTTAATTTACATTGAGCTCACTTTTACTGTTTGTGCTTTTTACACACATATATATATATATATATATATATATATATATATATACATACACACACACACACCTGGGACAACTGGTAACTATATAAGAAATCATTATAGTGGATGAAAGTTCAGATTTATGTGTATTAACACAACAAAAATGGCACATTGTAGCAAGATTCTTATCAGCCCAACACCATTAAAATGCTCTATCTTTCAATTTATGACTAACTAGGCAGAACATTTTCTCACAGGAAGTTTCCATTTCTTTCTGTGATAGGACCCAGTCTGTCCTGCTATTTAACTCATAAATGAAGGGTGGAGATATGGATTCATACTTTTACCAAGAGTATTTACATATAAGTGATTGTAATGAGCCTGACTCAAACTTGAAATTATAGAAGTTTACCTTATTTACAACATCTACAAAATTTCTGTATGACTATATTTGTTATCGTAAAGAAGGAAAATCAACGTATTGCAGCAAAATTTCTATTAGAGCATTTTAACAATATTGCACTAACTTGACAATTTTCAATTCAATATGCAACCGAGCAGTGTGGGGTCTGCATTAACACTCACTCCAATTTCTGGAGGGAAATATATCTAAGAATATTTAAATTATATTTATAGTTTCCTTATTTATTTGCAAATAATTATATAGATTCTGCAGATACAAAATGAGATAGTTATGTTTTATCCAGGTAAGAAATAACTAATTAAAAAATACAAAGTCAGAAGCCTTCTTTTGACAAAACCTGCTTACCCGTGGAGAACTGGTAACATAGATGTCATCTTCATCATGGAAACCCTCCTTTGGTAGAAGACTCCATACATATACAATACTTGTGCCAAAACTGTGAATGGCTTCCCAGGTGCTGTTTCTGGATTTAAAGAAATGAAACAAGTCAGTCAATATAAATACATATGGAAAAAAACTAAAAAAAACTATGTAAACAATAACAAGAATAATACATGTCATAATCAGAAACAACAATGAAAACGTATATAACGTAAATAGTGTTCTTGTTTCAGACAACATAGTTCATATAACTGTTCATATATTATAACATATATATTATATAACTATATTATAAATTAATTGATTTAAAATATGTTTTTTTCCGCTACACAGTTCTAACCATGTTTCAAAAATGGAAGCTAAAAGCCCCGAATTTAATTTTGTAATTAAATTAAAGACATTAGTTCCATTTCATCCTCAAGCGAATTTTGGAGTAACTTTTAAAATTACTTGGTTTTAAATACACAGCTAAAACAAAATTCATGTTTCCAAGGTTACAGATAAATCTATTTTTCTAGACAGGGGTGTCTAGGTGTTCAATATGTCTATATTTTGCTACTTTTGGTAGTGGGTAGGGATGTATTTTTCAATGAAATCTAACATCTATTAAAAGCGTGTCGTCTGGATTTTTAAAAAAAATATATATTGTTAACGGCTAAAATTCTTATGGCATTTTTTTCTACGTATATTTAAAGATTTCTTTTGGGGGGTATTTAGGTAAGAATACTTTTTATTTAACTACGATTTGAAATATTTTTACTTTTAATTTTATTATACTATAATTCTTTCAAGAACAATTTAAATGTAGTTAGAAGCCTTTACAATTTAAATGTAGTTAGAAGCCTTTACAGGTAGAAGCCTTAATTATTGTCACATCAAGTATATTACGATTTTTAAAATTTTATATTTAAATATTACTAAAGTAAAATTTTCATTTCCCTGATTTAGTAAACTTTATTTATTTATTTAATTACAGTTTAAAAGAAGTTTAGGTTAGAATTCATTTTAATGTACTACAATTTTAATTACAACTTTAAAATATTTTCATTAGTAGTTTTTATAGACTATATTTCATTTAATAGAAGTAAATAGAGTTACTTACAGTCAGTAAAATTATTTTTCTATATCAAGTATATTTATATTACGATTTTTTTTTTATATAACTATATATATTTTTTATATTTTATTTATAGTATTTTAATAATTTGAATATTTTAATATTTATTTTTATAAAAATATTTTAATATTTTATAAAATTTTTATAAAAATACTTCTGTATTTTATTCTTTATATTATATAACTATATTAAAATAACATATGAACTAAACAGTGCTTTTGTTTTAGACAACATTTCAAAGTTAGCATAATACTGATGTCATGGATAGAGGTTTTCACAGATGTTTTAAAAACAGGATCATTGGCGGTTTGGGCGGGGGGTGACAACATAAGAGCTCTTTTCCAGCTGAACCAATCCACTCCCCCACAACTGGATACAACTTCATATGCTTCTAGTTCCACTTTGGTAACATGACAGGCAGTTCTGAAATTGTACATATTTCTGATACGTCATCACCAACCAATTGCCTTCAGGCATTGATCATTGATCAACCACCTCCCATTTAATTCTAATTAAGCTGTCAGTTTGATCTGGCACGGGTTTTCTCTCAGAATAATTTGATGAAGGCACTGATTAATCTGATGTTGTATTAATTAATTTAAGAAAAATTTAAATGAATTAAAGAATTTAATTCCAGAAAAACTTTTGTTTCTCAAAAGTCAATGACATGGAACTGAAGCATCACCAATGGCAAGGATTTTGGCCAACACTGGTGAATAAAAAAAAAAAGATGGTCCCATTGCAGGTTTACGTAAGACCTTACAAACAAGCTGACAAAAAAATAACAGAGTTAGGCACTGAGGTCTTGCTTAACTCTCTCTATTCACCGGACCAACAGGCCTTTTAATGCATTTATGTAGGTATCTCCATAAAAAATCAGTATACCATGATGAAAAATGCTCCAAACTTAATGGAAACATAGTTTTATTGTCAAAATGTTTATGTTATTATTAAGAGGAAAGACCAAAGTATGTTTTGATTATTTTATTAAATTTTTTCATCCTTTCTAGCATGTTCAAAATTTTGGTTAAAAATCTTTTCTTTTTTTATGTCAGTGTGTCTGCCAAAGATTAATATTAGGAAATTTAGCATCTTTTTTTGGTGTTAAAAACACATTGTTTCTGAAATTTTTGCAAAAATCAAATAATTGTCAGATTCTAATGAAACTTTCAGAACTTATTCACAAATAAATGAAATTATTTTAGATATGTTTTTTGTTTTTTTAGAAAGTCATGGTAAAAATACTTTTTTTTCCCTATCTATTAAAATTTCAAATATTCTAAGGAAGAAGAAAAAATTTAAAATAATGAAAAAATACTTTGGTGTTTCTTCTTAATAATAACAAACATTTTGTTCACAAAAAATTTTTTTTTCATTATGGTATGCTCTTTTTTCAGCAAATTGGTGGAGATGCCTACATGTGTGCACTGTGGACACTAATATGAACAATAAGTTGAAAATGTCTTCTGGCTGGCTGTCAAATCACCCCTATGACCAACTTTTTTCATTTTGTTATTCATGATGAAATAAATTCCAAAACAGCTCATTACATTCATTCTAATGATGTTTTCTTTGACTAATAAAATTGCATCTGAGTGAAGCTATGACATCTTGAAGGTTCAAAATGGCCTTTATTTCAAGTTTTATTTAAAGTGGGGTATAAAGAGTTTTAAATGCAATTTATTTTCCCATAAAAGATCCAACATGAGTACTTTAATTTTAAAGGATTAAGGACATTGGAGAAACAATTATAGAAAGTGTGTTGAATTGCCAAATGAAGAAATAGATTACTATGTACTAAGGGTATTAGCATGTAAGTGAATGTAATGGATTTGACTGGAATTCAAACTCTACTCTCAGATTCCTCAGTCCAAGCTGCTATCCATTACTGTCGTGTGCCTCCTCATATATATATATATATATATATATATATATATATATATATATATATATATATATATATACACACACTTATGCAAATTAATTGAAACAAAACAAATAATTACGTTATTTACTTGTTTTTTGTATTTTCCCAATGAAACATACCCCAGTGCACATGTTAGTACTTCGTATGTCCATTCGTTCCTTGCAGATTGACCACAGATTCTCAACTGGATTTAAATTAGGAGAGTTTCTGAGCCAGTCTATACTACTTTGCTCATTGGTAGGGATTGCCATAGTGTTTGTTGCAGTGTTATAATTTTCGTATGCTTCTTTGGAGTAACGTCCATCGTAGGCAATGGTCGTAGAACAACTAATCGACAGCAGAGACAATAGTGGATGGGCATGATGAAAATCGGATGCAATCACGGATGACATAATATTTTTCAAGGCCAAACAAATGTCATCATACATACACCCCGAAAATAGATTCATATTACTGGACACCACTGCAAATAGCTTAATCTGAGGAAAAAATAGGAATCTATTACACCCTGTTACTCCAGTGGGTCTAAAATCGACTGCATGTTGAAAGAAAGGAAACTATAGTAGTTGCTTCAATTAATTTGCACAGGGGCGCATATATATATATATATATATATATATATATGAGAGAGAGGTCGTCAACGATTTACGACCCCAATTAGTTATGACCGGTAGGTCGCAAGTGGGCCTGTAATTAATTTTGCAATCTTTTTTTCTTTTTTAATCATTTTTCTTTGACACCATTTTGTATCAATATTTTTTTGTCTCTTACTTTAACTTAAGCCTGATGAATATCTAAAACTGCATACTACAGTACAATTTTTCTTCTTGTATGACTTCTCAATTTAAACCAGTTATTAATTTCACTGTTTAATAATATTAAAAAAACAAAACAAAAAAAAAAACGTAACAACACGTGTACTCACTAAAAAAAAAAAATTTAATAAGAAATATCGGATAAAACCTCCTTTCAAAAAATTACTAACATACACACGAGAAAGTGTTTTGAGAAAAGTTCTCTAAAAATCTGACCAAATAAGCAAACGTCAGATTCTTTGTAGGATTGTGATTTTTTTCAGCATCTCCACGTTCATATCTACGAGAGCCGCTCCAAAAATAATACCTCCTATTCTATAATATCGGCATTACAGAAGTGTAAGTCGAACTTGCCCGCCAATAATCCATAAATCTGCAACATGATCACGCTGGTCCTTACACTAGTTTGAAAACCATGGATCTCGTTACAAATTTTGGCTTAACTCTCCCACCACACCCAGCCTCTTGTCTGGATTTGGCACCTTCCGACTTTGATCTGTTCGGTCCGATGAAAGATGGACAACACGGACATTTTCCTGACAACGACGCCGTTATCATTGCCGTGATAAACTGGTGCAAATTTTTTTTACGAGTGCAACTTGCAGTCTCTTGTTTATTACTAGTTCGAGAGAATACATAACCAATGGTGATGACTGTATGAAAAGAATAGTGTTATTGCTAGAACCCCGATCTATCTAATAAAGGTGTCGTTATGCTCCCAGTAGGTGTACTTTCCATGGAATATATTTTTCTAGTATTACTTTCAGATTGTCCCTCATTACATCTCTAGCTAGAGCAGTGAACAGTAAAAATGGCAGAAGCGAATCCCCCCCACCAAAAGCAAAAAAAAAAAAAAAAAAAAAAAAAAAAAACAAAAAACAAACAAACAACTGACTCATAAAACCCCAGTAGCTGTATAATTTGAAGAGACTACACAGAAGGAAGGAAAAACTTTGATCAAGTGTTATGTGGACTTGGTTACACCAGAAAAAGGTTGACAAAAAAATGTCCTCATGTCTCTAGTAAACATTTGATTTTATTATAATTGTTTTTCATAAATTTTAAATGTATAAATTTAAATCGTAGTAAAACAATTCTTTTTGTTAATATTATAAAATAAATAAATAAAAAGTTAGATATATTTAAAAAAAAAAAAAAAAATGTTATTAAAAAAAACAAAAAAAAACGTTTTTGCCAATAGTGTATATTTCAAGAAATATATTTTTCCTATTTTTTTTCCCCATTTTTAACAGTGCCATTATTACCTAATGCTAGAATATATTTAGGCAGAAATTTTTAATTTATGCAAAATTGGCTTAAAAATAAAATCCACAAAAGACCTTTGTCGAAATTACTTTTTTAATTTAATTTTTCTTCATTTCAGACAATTATTTCCGGTTTAGGTGAGAATTATCCAATGTGTTCTGAGGGTTTCTTCTTTCAGAAGCCATTTACAATCTTCTTAAAGTTTACTGTTCAAGTCTAGGGTTAACTGTTATTCCCCCCCACACACACACAGAGTCCCATAAATTGTGTCTTTTACTCTGTAACACTTGAGTGGCTTTAAATTGCTATTAAGAATAAAATATATAAGGACACGGATGTCTTAAGAAAAAAGTTTTTTCGACGGATAATGAATTTTTACAAGAGTTGTTTTCATTTTTTTTTTTAATTTTAATTAGAATAATTTACAAACATTTAAGTCTTAAAAGTAAAATTCTGTATTAATTTGTTGCGGCCAAGTGATATTGTTATTAAAGTAAGTGTATTTATTAATCAGAAATAGAAAACATTGCTAAAATTCAGCGAATTCAGTATTTAAAAAAGGTTTTTAGTGTGTGTAAATGTGTTGATTCTTTGTAAATACTGATGCCCATACACAACAAACATTATTAGAAAATAAGAGAGGTGCCTATATAATAAATTTAAAATTTATTGGCACTTCTCTAATATTTTCACAACAAGCGTCTTCGCAAGTAAGGCTGTAAAAGCAAAAGTAACTAAAATTCAATAAAATATTAAAATATTTTCCTAAATATTTAAGATTACTGATAATTCAAAATTATTAACAGGCGTTCACGTTGTATTCAAGTAATTTCTTTCAGTTATGTCCCCCTTAGTTAAAATTTCCTTTCTGCGATATTTTAAAATAGAAGTAACATTTATTTCATTTCAGATTAAATGCACTTTAAATCAGCTAATTTTGCTCAGCATTTCAGAAAAGTATATTTTATTTTTGAAAGATTATTTAATTCAATCAATATAAACAAATTTATAGATATTACTGATAAGGAGACAAAACAATTTCCTTCATTTTTAAATTCAGTTTGAAATGCACCAACGTATTTACTATTTTGCTTATTGGGAATAATTAATAATCTATTAGCCTGGATTTCAAACAAGTTAAAGCTTTAAGAAGGGTATTCCATTTATAAATGTATTTTAAACTTAGGTATCTCTTTTTATGGTGGTGCCTATGTGTGTGTGTGTGTGTGTGTAATATAAAAGGCTCAAACACTAATATTCCATGGTTATAATTTATTACATTGGAATCGTAATCACGATCCAATTTATCAGTCCTACAAATTCAAAAAGCTATATATCACACTATAGTTCAAATGTTTGAGGCCATCTCTGGTAAATTTTTAAATTGGCCCCAAAAGTATAAAAGTAGATGTTTTGTACTTTAAATAAGAGAAAATTATTATATATAGTTAAAGAAAAAGGTGAGACATTAATTTTTATTAGAAATTTTGACAAAAGAAAAAAAAAGTATTTTGTGATTAAATTTTTTGCTCTCGTCAAAATGTCCTTCTTTCGCTTTGATTACTGCAACATAAATGTTTGGCATTCATTGCAAAAGTTTCTCAAAGTATAAGTTTCATAATTGATTCCATTCTTTTTTCAAAGACTCTAAGAGTTCTTTTACATTTTTTTTCACTCTTCTGTCAAGTTTATACCATGCTAAATCTAGGGATGGCTTTAAAATTTTGAAACTGTAGTATGTATGTATGTATGTATATATATATATATATATATATATATATATATATATATATATATATATATATATATATAGAGAGAGAGAGAGAGAGAGAGAGAGAGAGAGAACACATAGAGAATATCAATGGTTTCATCAATTTCATACGTGGTTCTAAAACAGCGAAATAGTCGCCACTTGATCTGATTTTTTTTTCTTTTTCATCCAATTTGGAATTTTGTAAAGTTTGGGTACTGGTCGTCTCCTAATAATATCCAGCCAGAAATCAATAAGACCGACATCAGATATTAATTATCTTTCGCAACATTCTCATTCCTTGAGAAAGTTCCCAATTATTTCATCAGAGTTTGGTACCTGTCGCTTCACTGACGGCATCATGATCAAATTTAAAATGTTTTTCTTTTAAAATACTACATTTATTAGAAAATACATTCAATTTAAATACTGGAGTCATTAAAATTACTTCAAATGGCCGTAGGACTTGACGAAACATTTTTTTTGTTCTTGGCCTATACGTATGGCTCTCCCGACGTAAAAACGATTTTTGTGTTAGTCACATCCTGCCTTAGTGGGGAGGCCGGGTAAATATAAGAGTTGTTGCTAAATAGAAAGGAACATTAGTCTTTTGGGCGACACAGATGTCCATTTCATTTTCATTCAAATTTCGTGTGTATGTGCGTGTGTACACGTTTGTGCGTGCGCATGTATATTTTAATTCAATGACGGACAAAGTATTTCTAGAAAATTAAAAAAAAAAAAAAAAAAAAAATTTAAATAATTTCATTACCGAAAAGTTTAATAAAATCTCATCAAGTGAATTTTTACGGTTTAAAAATTAACTTTTTTCTTGTTTCTAAATTAATCATTTTATTATTCTCTCGGGATATGGATTGTCCAGACTGAGTGGAAGAGGCATAAATTATCCATGTGATATTACAAACTCAGTCAAATTGTGTGTGTGTGTGTGTGTGTGCACGCACACATTAAATGACACGAGCAAGTAACTCACACATCACATACAAAGTCACATGCACGCAGTGCGTGACGGACAGACAGAAAATCAGTTCTTTTATAATCTAGATTTAGCAAACAATAGTAATCGCCTTTTCTGTGTTTCGGCTGCAAATTTATGTTCAGCTGTGAAACTAAACCTCTCTTTTATAGAACCAAAGGTTTATATAAAAGCAGGGCCGGAGCAAAGGTCTCGTTCCTTCCGAATCTATGGTTTGGTTTTGCTTGTTTTACGGCATATCAACCTCAATTATGCCGACAAAATTTTCATTGTTGGTTATATTTTTCCCTTCAAAAATCTCTTTCTGGTGATAAGTTTTCTTCGCTGGTAATTTTTTTTTTTTTTTTCAAGAATATATTGCTGGTAATAATATTTTTTTTACAAAGTATTTCTGGTATTAAAACATATTTTTACACTTTCATATTGTTTTGAATCAAAACAATATGAAAGTGTAAAAATATGTTAGTATATAAATATAAAGTCACGTCCGTCCCCTTTATATAAAAAAAAAAACTAGGATCAAAACTTTTGATCCTAGTTTTTTTTTAGGGGGGGGGACTCACTATTTGCCCATAACTGGGATCATAACACGTGCTACCACCCCGGGTCAGGCTGAACCTGGGGACATTAGCAATTAAAAGATGGTTCCACGCTCCTGAAAACATCTTGATCAGAGGACTTGCTGTTGGATATCGTCTTACCCAGGACGGTCCGAATCTATGATACACCCCACCAATCTACATCATCTCAATTTTCATAAGGTAGTAGTCATATAAAATACAAATTTTATTATAACCTAATTACGTGCATAGATCATATGACATTGAAAATAAAATAATGTATCTAAAAATACAAATTAGAGACATCATATTATTCCATATTCTTAAATAAATCAACAATGCGGCAATTTTAACATCAACTCAAGATTTTTCTTGTTAAAATGTTGAATAATTTTAACGCGTTCAACATTATGGATAAATAAATAGAGAATGTAGTGTTTTTTTAAGGACTCAGCATGAACAAAACAAATTCACGGATTTGGACCGAAAAATAAGGAAAAAGTACCCAGAATGACGTCAAAACCCGCGAAAAATTTTCATCCTTTAAAAAGGCAGCTGTGCTTCGTTTAATTTGCAACGTAATAATTGTAGGTTGAAAAAAAGCAAATATTGATAAGATAGCGAGGGTGACTACCTAGAGATACCAACCAGCCCCACCCCTATCGGAGGGTATTCGAGGGGTAATACCTACCGGCACATGACCAATATTTATACTAGTTTACTTTACACATTATGATTATTTCTTTCAATTTTTTTTTTTAACCTAATAAACATTGACTGAAAAGATAAAATTAAAATAAAAAAAATAAAAAAAGATTGAGGGGTCACTCAGAGCCTGAGTGAGGATAAAATGCACCATAGACACATTCGGATGGTAGAGGCTTTTGCTCTTTATTTAAATAAAAAAAATCTGAATTTCAGTGTTTTTTTTTTTAAAAAAAATATT